>JAAGKR010002983.1:27067-58066 GCA_011419295.1 Clarias macrocephalus
TGCCTAATTTAATGTAATTCTTCATGTAGAAATGAGGGATCACTCATGACTTTTTTACAGTATAGATGTACAGTACAGGCCAAAAGTTTGGACACACCTTCTCATTCAAAGAGGTTGAATTTGTATTATGGCAAGAAAAAAGCAGCTAAGTAAAGAAAAACGAGTGGCATCATTACTTTAAGAAATGAAGGTCAGTCAGTCCGAAAAATTGGGAAAACTTTGAAAGTATCCCCAAGTGTAGTCACAAAAACCATCAAGCGCTAAAAGAAACTGGGTCACATGCGGACCGCCCCAGGAAAGGAAGACCAAGAGTCGCCTCTGCTGCGGAGGATAAGTTCATCCGAGTCACCAGCCTCAGAAATCGCAGGTTAACAGCAGCTCAGATCAGAGAGCAGGTCAATGCCACACAGAGTTCTAGCAGCAGACACGTCTCTAGAACAACTGTTAAGAGGAGACTGTGTGAATCAGGCCTTCATGGTAGAAGATCTGCTAGGAAACCACTGCTAAGGACAGGCAACAAGCAGAAGAGACGCGTTTGGGCTAAAGAACACAATAAAGAACACAATAAAGAAAACTCTTTGAATGAGAAGGGGTGTCCAAACTTCTGGTCTGTACTGTATGTACAGTGTATGGAGCAGGAATCTGAATTATACACTTTATGAAAAAAGGTTTGTGCAAAACTGACCATCATCATACCCATATGTTCTTTTTGAATATCTATTTCTAGATCCAGACCCCTTTTGCTGCTATACCAGTTTCCACTCTTCTGGGAAGGCTTTCCACTAGATTTTGGAGTGTAGCTGTGGGAATTTGTGTTCATATAGCAGCAAGAATCATAATTAACATGGGATGCAGTTGGTGTTCCAGTTCATCCCAAAGTTTTTCAGTGGGGTTGAGGTCAGGGCTCTGTACTTGGGTTCATCCACTCGAACCTTGGCAAACCATGTCTCTATGGAGCATACATTGTGCACAGGGGGATTGCAATGTTGGATCAGGTGTGAACCTATTAGTTCCAGTGTATCCACATTGTAATCCTACAGGATACAAAGACATCGTAAACAATTGTGTGCTTTCAGCTTTATGGGAAGAGTTTGTTGCAGTGTGATGGTCAGGTTTCTACAAACTTTTCAGTTCTGGTTTGTCTGAGCCTTAAGTCATTTATCAGAACAATATTGGAACCACTTTTTTAACTAACATTTTAAAAAGGGCTTTAAAAGTTGTATTTTTTCACATCATCTACACCTGTGTAGCATATAATGTTATAAAAATATTATACACTTTATAACTTCAAGGTATACTGGTATACCTATATATAATGGCAATGCACAATATTGTATTTTTGTTGCAAAAATCAAATGTTTTAAATGATAAACTAGAAAATCTGTTCAACAGTTTTGTGAGTTTTGAATGATGGAGTGTTTTTATATGATGAATAATGAAAAGGTGCTTATGACCTAATTAGATCAAGAGATTTATGCCAAAGTGCTAAGATATCATGTAATAATCTCACATCACCATTAAGAGCTATGAAAGCATCACAGTATTTAATAATATCCTTCAAACAGAAATTAATAAAAAATATATACCAGCAAATCTTATTTTTATTGTTTGTGTGACACATATGGAGAAGTGTGTTTAGTAAGAGCATGATACATAGCTTAGGCCAGTCTTAGTAGGAGAGGGTATTTAATTTATTTAAATGTACAAGGGGCGTTCAAGTCAACCTGGGACTTGTGATGAAGTTTCTCCTGCAAGACTAGCACAGTAGGATGATGAGACTCTTAGTTGCAGTTAAACATTTGAATGATGAAAATGTTTTAAAGTAAGCTGTGCGTCTGTGACTGACGATTTCGGCCAAGGTGGCTCAGAGCCCACTGTAGTTGTTCCCATGAACAGTCAGGAAGTGAAACGCCTGATCCTTGAAGATCAACAGATGAATAGTTGCCAACTTGCATCTGCGTGTGGGAACTGTGACAAGAGTTATTGCCACATTCCCCGTATAGTCCTGACCTCACTCCAAATCATTTCCACATGTTTGGGCCGTTTAAGGAGTTCCTGGGAGGCTAGTGTTTCAGATGTGAAGCAGGCAATATGATCATGTTGCCTCTATACTGAGAAAAACCTTCAACCTTGCTGGTATCAAGCAGTAGTGACACCCTGGGATAAGTACATTAGTGTATCAGGGGATTGTACAGAGAAATAAAGAAATACATTTTTACTTTCAAAATCGAGTCCCAGTTTAACTTGAACGCCCTGACTACAGTATCTAATGAAAAGAGCATATTTGATGTACCAGCACTAGGAGGCGGAATCTTTTTTCTTTTTTTTTTTTACAATGACCCACATTTACCCCAAAGGTTTACTAAATGAATCTTTATCCCAAAAAAACACAACCGTGGTGAGATATTGGGCAGCAACAAGTTGCCAAAAGTTTAAAAACTCCTTAACATAGATTTTTACAAATAGTTGAACCTTTATTCTACGAATGAACACCATTTTCCCAAAATATATTATTTTTATTCTCCCATAAAATCTCCCATGAGTTTTCAATTAATTACACTTTTTGGGTAGTTATATGATTTTAAGGGTATGTTATATGATTTACACAATCTTCATTCTGATCAAACCATTCAGTAAACCTCTGTGCCCTGTAGATAATGTAAAGATATCTTAGACAAACCATGCTCAACAGGAAATGTCAGTTAGATGTGCTTGGTATTGATTTGGTGATTTTCAAATTTCAGCCAAATCCAAAAGGGAGTTTATTTTTTAATCAAACTCTTCCTTTAATATATTTTTGGATACATAAAAATAATTAATGTGTTATTATTATTATTATTATTATTATTATTATTATTAATAATAAAAAGGTTAAAGAATAGTTTACTATCATGTATACAAAGTGGTGTAAAAAAAATTCTAATCTACTTTTGTAACACGCCAGCAGATGGTAGCACAAGGTTCCATGCACAGTCACAGGGAGCACCGACCTTTATAGGTCAGTGTGCCAAAAGACATTGTCTTGCATACACTGGGAGCTGTGCAGTTGATTGTTATTCTGACCTCATGCATCTGCTATTTCATCATGGACAACAACTTGACAGAACAAAATGCGAACGTGAGATTCTGTGTGAAACTGGGTACATCTGCCACAGAGACTTTTGACAGGATACAGCAAGTTTACGGCGATACTGCAATAAGTCGTTCGAGGTATTTTGAGTGACACACATGCTTCAAGAGCGGAAGAATCACTGGAAGTCGAAGAGAGATCAGGAAGACCTTCAACGAGCCTAACCCCTGAAATTATCAAAACTATTCAGCAACTTGTGCATGATAATCGTCAGAGAACAATCCACAGCATTGCTGCCATTGTCAGTGTGTCAGACGGAACAGTCCAGGCTATACTCGCGTGTGATTTGAACATGCTTCTGTTGCTGCCAAGTTAGTCCCTAGGCTGCTGACCCAGGATCTTGTAAACAGAGTTAATCTTGAAACTTGGATTCCCCCTCGTTGCTACAGGCCTACAGACAGTATATGGTCCAAATTGTAATTCCACACCATGAGGTCAAATGTGACTGATTATGCCTGATCTAAAATGGACAAGAGGACCTAAACCATTTTTATGGGAAGATTAATGTTTGAAGCTCATGTTCCACAATAAATTTTAAACTAGACTTCTTCCATGGCATTCAGCCATAGTATTAGCATTGCATGTCAGACATTATCATTGTAGGCACCATACGACTTTATAGAGTACTAGTGGTTAAGGCATAGAACTGCTGACCAAAAGGTTCAAATCCCACCATCACCAATTTACCACTGTTGGGCCCTTGAGCAAGGCCCTTAATCGTTAACTGCTCAGATATATAATGAGATAAAAATATAAATCACTTTGGATAAGGACATCTGCCAAATGCTGCAAATGTAACTGTACGAGGATAGGTACTGTGGCACAGAAGGAGGTACTTGTGGTATGTACCACCATACTTGGCTGAATACCATGTTTCTTATTGGGCATCAAAATTACTATTATAGTTCAGTCAGTATCTTATAATATGTATAATATATGGTCCAGTAATATGTACTGGACCGTATTAGATACGTTTGTACATTCTACCGATATAGTATAATGCAATGCAATACTATATTACATACAGTGTACTGTATTACACTGCACCAAGGTAATTCCATTTCAAAGATACAGGTGTATATTATTGTGTACAGAATGGCACATACAATAGGTCATAACATGATGGTACCAAATGCCATTGTACATAATGTGCTACACAAACAATGTACTGTACATCCCATACATATTGTTCGCATCTTGGTACAATGCATTAACATGTGGTACATGTACTATACACCGCGGTACAGGGACCATTGGATGACCAAGGTACCAATACAAGCTAACAAGCCAAGAGCCTTAAGTTTAGCTTTGTGTAAATGTTTTTGTCATTAGCATTAGCAAGCAAGGCTAGCTAATGTAGCTTAATACACAGTTTAATGCACTGATATCTATAAACAAATATATAGCATAAAGCTTAGATAAAGCATAAAGCTAAATATATAGCATAAATCTTAAAAAAAAAAAAAAAAAACACCTCAGCATTCATAGCTGCATCTTAGAGCTATTCACTTTTTCCTCAAGATGTAGTACAGTATGTATCATCTCAGCGCCACCTTCAGGCTCAGAGAACAGATGCAGTGTTCAGATTTAGAAATCTTGTAGGCAGAAGAGTAATTCTACAAATAATCTGTCTGAATATGTTGAAATGGTGTAGCTGAGGTATGTAGTTGGAAAATAAAACCAACATTAGCCTTTTAGCTCAGTTTTAAGAATAAGAGACCAGAGAGAGTGAGAGAAACTGTTACACTTTAATTTGAGGTTTTAAAGCACCGTTCTGGTTATTTGGCATTACAAAGTATGAAATTTTGGACAATGTTTTGCTAGAACTTTGGACCAAACACACACACACACACGCACACACACACACTAGCTACATGTTAATGAACAGGAGTAAGTCAGCTAAGCACACACATTAGAAACTCCTAAAAATGTCATATTAGAGTAAATAGAGTGGATTTTTCAGCTTAGATTTCTGCTCCACAAAGATCCAGAAGGATCTTTCGGTAATCCCCAGATGTATCCCCCTAAAAAATAATAATAATTAAAAAAAAACACAAAGAAATATATAAAGTTAATTTAAAAGCAGAAACAGTTTTCATATAATGTTGAAAATAGCTAAACTAAATATATGTATAAAATAAAACACATTGTGCATGTGTGTGTGTGTGTGTGTGTGTGTGTGTTAGTTACTCACCTTGATGAAGGAGTTCAGAGTCTTTCCGTACATCTTCAGGAACTCGGCTTTGATGTCGATCATGTCTATCTCAGCACGAGAAACCATCACTCTGATCAGTATGCTGTCAGTGGTGCCTAGACCCTACACACACACACACACACACACACACACACACACACACACACACACACACACACACACACACACTCTCCAATAAGTTCCCTTTCAAAAGATAATTTCCCAAATGGACTGTATGGATTGATATTTCTGCTCTAGTGGTTTTACCTTCATAGATTTATAAAGTCTTTCTGCGAAGAACGCCGGCTTAGACCTGATGCACCTAACTGCAGGACAAAGAAGCACAAAATACATTCGTTACCCTGTCTGAAATAAACTAGGAGTTTTCGCACAGCTATACTACGGATCTAGTATTAAAGTTGAAGGGATACTATGCGAAATCTTGAAAACGCACCACACATCTTGATGGTGTGACTAAATTTTGACACCCGAACTGTAGTGGATTTAATTGTTGTTGTTGGTAATGGACATAAAATTTATTAGACTACACAATTAGACACAATAATTGTACAAAATTTGCTCAAAATACTGAAGCTGATAAATGGATGATGATTTAATTACATTTTAAAAATATATATATTTGCATGTACTGTAAGAATGTTTCAAGGAATATGACATTTGAATAGATATAAATAAATAAACAAAAGGCCAGACCTATAGCGAGAAAAACATCCTCCAGACAGCCGGACATCTCCCTCTTAATGCTGTCTTCAATGTCACGGCCTGAAATCTGATGGTACTCCTGGAACACTGCAACAGTAATGGAGGATGAAATTAAAATAGATGTTCAGTAATCTACACAATAATCTACTCAAAAATCAAATTAAAATGATGAACACCAACTAAATGAGTATTTATTATAAAGTAAATTAGAAAGTTAAAATTATACAGTAAAAATCAACTTTCTACCACTAGGTGTCAGTGTTGAGTCTCAAATGTTCAATACTGTTGTTTAAAAGCCAGGTGGCACAGTGGTGTAGTGGTTTGGATTGTTGCCTTGCATCTCCAGGGACCAGGTTCGATTCCTGCCTTGGGTCTGTGTGGATGGAGTTTGCATGTTCTCCCCATGCTTGGTGGGTTTCCACCAGGTGCCACATGCATATTAGGTTAATTTTTTCGTTCTCAAATTGCCGGTAGTGTGTCTATGTGTGAGTGTGTGCCCTGCGATAGATTGGCATTTCATCCAGAGTTCATACCATGCCTCATGTCCTAACATTCCTGGGATAGGCCCCCTCGACCATGTATACAGGGTAAAGCGGTATAGACGATGAGTGAGTGAGTGTTTAAAGCCCTCTGGGTTTCATTGCTGTACACCCTGTATTAGTGCACTAAATGGGGTATGAAAGAAATGCACTAGGGCAGAGGGATGTCTTCTAGATGTCTTCACCCAAATATAAATCAGGTATACAAATATTAGGCAAATTATGCAACTACAGACCGTCATCTTTATTTACTTGAGATGTTACAGCTTTTTATTGTCTGAAACGCTCCATATGAAAGGAATTGATCATCTGCAGTTGCGTTCATAAGGAGGTTATTTATATATCTGATAAAGAAAGTTAATATGAGTGTGATTTATAAGATAACGTGTTAAACGCACCTTTAAGTAAGTGGTTTCTGTTCCTTACACATAAGATGGTGAGAAACTTGACCTCGTCTGTTCCCCAGCGCGCCTCGCCCGCCTCAAAGATCTCCTACAGAATACCGCGCATCAACAGTGTGTTATACACACACAGCATTATGGTGTTTAATAATGGACATTTTAGTTGCATCAACTCTCCATGCTCACCTTGGCATCCTGTTTAGCGAGTGCCTCATCCACGACGGTGCTCTCGTCTCTCCCGGCCTGTGAAAGATAAATTACAAAGGGAAGAAAACGGTTAACAGTGTCGCTTTTGATTATAGGTTCAGGAACAAATGGGAATATGTTTATCTATAGTGTGCACGAATGAACATATATGGCATAGGTTGTAATGAATAATTACAAAATGATGTATAGGAAGTTTTACTCTTATTGGTCTCTGACTGTTTGGACGCGATGTAGTAGGAGGAGGAGAAGGAGGGTGAGGAGGGGGGAAGATTAGTAATCAGAGCAGGAATACGATTAGTAACATTAGTAGTAGAAAGAGCGCATGAGCTGTAGCAGTTGGAGGATTGTTAATAAATAATATTAATAATAGGAGAAGCTGGAGCAGTATGAGTATTGGTAATCAGGCAAAACGTGGTATCAGTGCTAAAAAGTGTCTCAGCTAGGTGAAAAAGTGAACTTTCAGACAGGATCATATAACACCATTTTTCATAACACTTAATGCTTCTTATCTCCTGATCCATGATGTTTTTTTTTTTGTAAATACGCATACACATTTATATCATCATCATCAGATAAAGAGAAATACGTATCTGTTAAATACGATTTCATGCCCTTTTATGTAGTGTCTGTAACTTTTTGGACTTCAAATCTTTCAGTGATCTTAATCGTCATTCAGGTGAAACTTGACAAACCTGAAAAAGTGTATTATTCTAAAAAGCAAAATTGTTACAATATTGCAACATGAATTTGACATGGTTATGGACAATATGTTTTTTTTTGCCTGATTTTAAGCTTTTACCAAAAAACTATTTAAGGCACAAGGCGGGGTACACCCTGGACAGGATGCCAATCCATCACAGGGCACACACAGCCATTCACACACTACGGCCAATTTGGGAAGAACAATTAGCCTAATCTGTACGTCTTTGGACTGTGAGAGGAAACCGGAGTACCCGGAGGAAACCCACCAAGCACGGGGAGAACATACACACTCCATGCACACAGAGACAGGAATCGAACCCGAACCCTGGAGGTGCAAGGCGACAGTGCTAACCGCTACACCACTGTGCCGCCTATTTAAGCAACAATTTTTAAATAATACACTTCTTAAACCAATTTTAGTATCAAAACTCAAGCTCGTCTTCAGCTTGCTCATCAGGGACATCTAATCATGTTGATTCATACACATTTTTCACATTCCATACAAATTTGTTCAAAATTTCATTTTGATTGTGTAAAGCTGCTTTGTGACAATGACAATTGTTAAAAGCACTATACAAATAAAATCCAATTGAATTGAAAGAAATGTGAATAATTTGCATTTTAAATGATTAGTGTTTGAAAGAGACATTATGACGCTGAAAAATGGGCATTTTTGAGGCACATATAAAATCTTCTCTCCAAAACAGCTGATGTTAGTATCTTGGAATTTTTAGGGAAGCGAGATTGGTCACTTCCATTTTACATAAACTTCAGACGTAGCTTCTTTTTCCGCACACACAAATTCGGTATTATACTGTATGTATAACATAAAAATAAAAAAAAAATACAATCTGCACCAATACTGTGTTTTGTCGGAATAGTAGTAGTTAGAGTATTGTAAATAGTAGTATTATCAATAGAAATAATAAAAGTAATAAGAAAGAAATAATAGTTGGAGTAGCAGTATTTGGAGAAGTCTTAATAGTAGTAATAGTAGGAGGAGGAAGAGGAGGAGAAGATGGAGTAGTAGTAGTGTTTTTAATAGTAGTACTATAGTTGTAGTAGTATTAATAGTAGTAGTAGGCGGAATAGTTGTAGTAGTAGGAGAAGTATTTAGAGTAGTATAAATAGTAGCAGTAGGAGGAAGAGTATTTGGAATAGTATTAATAGTAAAAATAGTAGGCGTTGGACTAGTAGTAGTCAGAAGAGAAGTATTTGGAGTAGTATTATTAGTGGTAGTAGGCGGACGAAGAAGAGTTGGAGTAATAATAGTAGGTGTGTTTTGCAGGATGCTGCAGTTTCATGTAAATTTATGCACATGTGCACTCATTCGTTCAGGAGGATGGCCCACCCCTGTACAGGTGCACTGTGGCCTGAACCCTACATCTGCAAGGCAAAACACACTGCCCTAGGTATGTGTGTTTGTGTGTGTGTGCATGCTGAATGGTATCTTACCGTAGCCAGGGATACCAGGACCCTCTTAAACATGCCAGATGTGTCTCCGCTGATATCATCCTCCAGATCGCGATCGTACTCTTCCGTCGTTACAGATCGATCAGAAGAGAACACAAAGCCATGATTCATGATTTGCACATCAAACCGCATAACTCCATGCAAAACTAATATGACACTTGGGTCACCTGAGGTCAGGTACCTCAGGTGTGTCTTTCAGTCAGGGTCGATCCCAGGAGGGAATGTGTGTAGTCTTGCATATCTTAAAGCGAACACCTGCTTGCAAAATAGTGACTCTGTGTACCAAATCTTTGTCTGACGAAGCCAGTTGCTCAAGGATAAGCCCCACTAGACCAGGAGTGTAAAGAAATCCCTGAATGTGATGTGAGCGAGCGTGTTGTGAATGTACATGTAGGATGTGTACCTTTCTTGTAAGTAGCGGTCAAAGCTTTAATCTCAGCGTTGTTCCTTGAAGCCAAGATCTCGATCAGACAAGCTTCATCAGTTCCAGCACCCTGAAATTAACACGCAAACAGACACTGGTGTGAGAATTTAAACAAGACCTCATTCACCATCTTAGCTGAAGAACAGAAATAACATTTTCTAATAGACACACTGTGAAAGAAATGAGCGTCTGGTTAAACTGCAGATATATACTGTATATAAGTGATAATGTAAGAAGGATTCACTCACCTTGATGGCGTTTCTCAGCTCATAGGCATCGTAAACGGGTGCCGGCATCAGCAGGCCACACACCACCTTCTCGAAATTCCCGCTCAGCTCCGACTTGAGGTCATCTTCCAAATTCTACGAGCCAACAAAGCAGAGACTATATCTTAGCTATATCTTGTGCAACCTTTCTATCTATATTAGGAACGTGACTCCATGCTAATATGCAATTCAGATTGAAGAGCTATTTTGTTTGCACTTATTTCTGTGTGCAGAGCAACACTTAAACTAATCGTTTATAAAATATAAATCACTTTCATTTCATTCATTGTGCCGTTTTCATGCAGACACACATCATATTGAAGCAATGCACAATACCAAAACCCAAAAACTGTAATAAAGCTGATAAAATATTATTATGACTGCAAAAATTCATTGCAGTCGTTCACATCATTGGGTAAATGCCAGCTGATTCATTCGTTTTCTATACGGTACTGTGAGTCCCGGGAAGCCTGGAGCCCACCTACAGGAGAATTCGACCACACCCTGGACATCCATCACACCCACCCACACACACACACATACACACTACGGGCAATTTGGGAAGGCCAATCAGCCTAATCTGCATGTCATTGGCCTGTGGGTGGAAACCTGCAAGGAGAACATGCAAACTCCACAGTCACAAACCTGAGGCAAGATACGAACCCCTTCACCCTGAGGGTGCGAGGCCACCATGCAAACCACTATGCCACAGTGCCGCCTTTCATTCATTCATTCGTGTTTTTGCATGTTTTCCTAACTGCCCTTCTCTAATTTGGTGATGATAAAATGAAGCAAGTGGACATTTCGACAGCTGGTATTTGGTTGCAAATTGAATTCAATTTAAATATTTTATTTTAATCGTATGTTTAAATATATGAATATAATTGTATGTTTTCTTAGAATAAATATTTCAAAGAATATTATTAGCAGTATTTTTTGGGGTGTAGTGAGAATTCTTTTCTTCCACACTATCTTAAATAACTATAAAAGGATATTCTATACTTTCCTGTAAAAATGGTTGGTTACTTATGCAGTTAAATCTGACAGATGTAAAGACTGTTTTTAGGGCTTTAATGCCCTAAAATATATATCCCCAGAAGATATCCCTATTATGTCTCTGGTTTGTACGGTCCTGAAGAGGACATGCAGTCCTATCTGACTAATTCCCAAAGCACATCAGGTTCAGGGGAACTCGACCATGGTCTAGACCAGGGGTAGGCAAGTTCGGTCCTAGAGAGCCGCAATCCCGCAGGGTTCAGCTCCAACCCTCATCAAACACACATAAACAAGCTAATCAAGGTCTTCAGGATTATTAAGGTTTTTTTTTCAGGGTTTAAGCTAAAATATGAAGGACTGCAGCTCTCTAGGACCGAACTTGTCCACGCCTAGTCTAGACTAAGCCCACTTGCTGGTTATTTGTAAGGTTTCAGGTCTGTATCTGTAATAGTTTCAGAGTTATACCCGATTCAAAATTGTTCTGGGTTTTTTTTTTCTTTGGGCCACACGGCATTTAGGGTTCCATGTTTTTAGACCAGTATTCGAACTCTTCCAAACCGTGCCTCATTCTTTCTTCTTTGAAATAGTGTAGAAGATCATGGCAATCAAGCGGGTTTGCGATGCAAGCTTGAGGAGGTTCCCATCCACAAATTCACCCTTTCCTCAATTTTTTCACCTCAATAGACTTTCTGTTTCTGTGCCAAAGCAGAACAGATGAAGTAACTGTCCAGGTTCAAATCCACACTGCTTTCATAGACAGATTTCAGTTCCTCTTGCAGGAAGATGAAATTTTGGGCAGTTTGGGTCCAAAACTTTTTTTTCTTCCAATAGATATGGAAAATTCAAATGTAAATAGAAGAATCATGAGGAGTATTACTGTACCACGCCCTTGTAGACTAGTTTAAAGAAGAAAGCATGATGCTTTTATATACATCATCTTATTCTTTTTTTTTTCTCTTTAAAAGTCTTTAAAGTGTTTTTGAGTTAAAACTGGGGTGGAAATTTTTTGTCCTACCCCGTAGCTACAGATATGTGCACTGCGTTACAGCTCTAATGTGTATGCAAACATTTGTACGTCTGTGGTCGAACTTATATTCATAGGCAAGAAAGATGAAAATGTATTCAGAATATACAAAAACACACAAATGAACGCACACACATGCACACATGCCGACACACACACACAAACACACACACAGTGATACCCTGATATGTGATACAGACGGATTTAAATGTTTTATCAACATTGTAATTCAATACTGCCATCATAACACAGCTACTTTGTATTGAAATGTCAGAGAGCAAGTGACCTGAGACAGGCAGAAAGCGAGTGAGAAAGCGAGAGTGAGAGAGAGCAAGAAAGAGAGAGAGAGATGGACTTGTGATTCGCTTCATTGAATTCTTCAACCTGATAAATGTACTGTAGCATTAAAAAAGCACTCTAGTACTATATATGTGCTACTATATATATACTGTATGTGCTTATGTACAAATACAAAAGTATTTGGCCAAACCTGCAATGACATTGTATCCAATACATATACTGTACTTCAATATGGAGTCAGTCACACTTTCGCAGCTATAACAGCTATTTCCACTCTTCTTGGAAGGCTGTCCACATGATTTTAAAGTATTTCTGGGGGTCAGACACTGATGTTGGGCGAGAAGGTCTGACTCGCAATCTCCGTTCAAGTTCATTTCAAAGGTGCATGATGAGGTTCAGATCAGGGCTCTGTGTTAGGGCCAGTCAAGTTCTTTCACACCAACTCATCAAACCATGTCTTTATAGTTCTTGCTTTGTGCATTGGGGCACAGTCAGATTGGTATTGAAAAGCGCCTTCACCGAATTGTTACCACAAACTTGAAAGCATAGCATGTCTTGGTATGCTGAAGCATTAAGATTGGCCTTCACTGGGGATAAGGGGTCTGATTGAAACATCTGAATTCAATAATTAACAGGGCTGGGCAAATACTTTTGTCCATACAGTGTGGCTAGCTTAACACACACTTTCTGCACGTTAAACATTTCTGGTTTTAACTTTACACTGTGTGACTGACTGTTTAAAAACGCGAAAAAATGTGACTTTTACTGCTGCGGTCACATTCTCAGCTCCAAAGCCAAATCCCGGACTAAAAAATCTAACACAGACGATGAAGAGAAGTTATTCATTAAAAGCACACACACACACACACACACACACAGTTGCACTAACATGTCCCTAGTGAGAGACATCGAGACAAACTACAACACAGAGAGAAAGAGAGAGAGAACAAAAAGAGAAGGAAAAACCCATTAGATTGACCAGCAAGAAAATGCAAATACAGCTAAAGAGAGAGTGAAGCAGAAGGAAAGAATTTGTGTGTGTGTTTTCTGTGTTGGACATTTCCACCCAAATGACTCATGCTTTCTGTCCACACGCACGCCACCTCCAGGGAAATCTGTTTTTTCCAGAATCTTCTACAAACAGCGCTACCCTCCCGCTTGACAGTGTGAGCGCACCGACGTGTCGCCTGAGACATGAGTAACGTTCCACCCTGTATTTACCGTTCGTCAAGAGACGATAATCGGCATCTTTTACTCCACCTTTAACAAACTCATGCACAGAGCTGTGAAGTGAAAGCAGCCTCGCTTCTCTTATCATGTTGCCTTGTGAACGGAGCAGAAATGCAACACGCTGTAGTAAAACCGCCATTTTTCCGGACCATAAACCTGACAGACGGTGTTTGGTTTCAGATAGTTAGATAGGAAGAGTTAATAAATGATACCCTCAGGGATTTTCACCCAGGGATCAATAAAGTCCATCCATCTAACAGTCTGTTTATCTAGTGTGTAGATTCTCCAGTGATAACGTACTGATTGTGTTTAACATCCTCATTCCTCAAACAACTCCTCATCTCAGTGCTGATCAAAAGAAACAGAAAGCCAAAAGCCTGGGGAGATCAGGTCTACCATCTAAAAACAGCATTTACGTAATTACAGACAAAAGTCCTGACCTTGCCGATAGAAATTTTGTACGCTTCCTTAATCTTCTGCCTTTGTGCAATCGTACGATGAGCCAGAATGGAGATGATGGCTGCCTCATCGGTGCCTAAAAAAAAATAATAAAAATAAAAAAGAATACAGCACATTAACCAATATCATCATACTACTAATACTACTACTACTAATAATAAAATAAAATAAAAAAATAGATAAAACAAAAATAAATACATAAAAACAAATTACGTGTCAGCTTAATATATATTCATTTAGTTTTTATACCATTAATATACGGTCATTGCGGGCCTGAAGCATATCTCATGCCTGACGCAAGGGACACCCTGGATGGGGTGCCAAACTTTTGCAGGCCACAAGCTCATATATATCATATACTGTGGACAATGTCTGTGCATGTCTTGGAACTGTGGGAGGAAAACGGAGTACCCAGAGGAAACCCACTTAAGCACAGGGAAAACACGCAGAACATTTCATCAGAGAAACGAAAGTCTGATCTATCGTGATCAGGACTATAAGGAGGATGCTTTAACACCTACAAACAAAGTTTTTGCAGAGTGTCGACAGTGGTGGAAGAAGTGTGCGGATGTGCAGTGCCATGCAAGATCACAACACAAAAAAGGATAAAAGTCATCTGCATTTAATCCAAAGGTCACCTTTAAGCATTTGGCAGACGCCTTTATCCAGAGCGACTTGCTGTACATTTTTATCTCATTATACATCTGAGTAGTTAAGGGCGTTGCTCAAGGGCCCAACTTGGTGGTTGTGGGGTTTGAACCTAGGACCTTCTGAACCATAGTCCTTCACCACTGTGCTACACCTGTCACCAGTGTTTAGGCTCCAGACCTTCAATAAGCATCTCTTCTGCACCAGGTACACCCCCTGACCACAAAAAATTTATCACTGCACAAATGTAAAAAAAAAAATAAAAAAATTCTGCTATTACAGGAAACAAAACTGTTAGCTCTTAAAGTGTTGTATGTTTTAACACATCCTGACATTCTGTTCACATCCTGTTAAAGGATGAAGAGAATATTATAGACCCGAGAAAGGTTTCATAGAAAAAGAAATCAGATTAAAAAAAAAATAATAATAAAAAAAAACATGGCGGGAAATGTGATGGAAAATGATACTGTGGTGTAATTACTGCTCTTGCATTAAACGTAAAAATAAAAATAAAACGTTAAAAATAAATTCTTAATTGAATTTTGGTGGTCAGGACACATCATCTTTTATGTCAACAATATCTCACATGACATTTGTCACGATTTGCATTCGATTTGGATAGAGACATGATGAATTGTGTTAATGATGGGGTGGGTTTATTGCTCATCCTCTTATCATTATTAAACATTAAAACTTAATTACATCCTTTTTTGAATTTGTGCAAAATTATTATTTTTTTAAATGTCAGTACACCATTTATAATGAGCTGAGACTAAGAGCCAGGCTTTACTCTATGAATGGTTTGCAGGTCTGTGTACAATTTTATATTTAATTCTGGACTCTGATTGGTCGGAAGGCGTTGCTTTCTTCTCTACAGCAGTAGTTTTGGCACTGAAATTCATATTCACTTATTTGAGCTCTCTCATTGTGTGTGTGTGTGTGTGTGTGTGTGTGTGTGTGTGTGTGTGTGTGTGTGTGTGTGTGCATGCATGTGTGTGTTGTGTGTGTGTGTGTGTGTGTGTGCATGCATGTGTGTGTACACTGCTTTGTTTCCACGCCTCCGAAAGGATTCAGCTGAGGCCAGTTACGCAACTCTAACTTCGTCAGTGTCTCAACAACATGTCCCATGATAGAGAAACATTGTTCTGCTCGGAGCTCGAACGCAATTACTGCTACAACATTTGCCACGATGTTGTTAGCTCTTGCTTCAAAAATGATCCGATAATCGCCGTAACGTTCCAGTAAAGACCACAAGTTCACGACTGTCTCTGCTGAACCTTTTCCCGGAAGAAATAAGGAACAAAAAAATATATTGCAGTGTTGATTGCATGAGGAATTACTCACAACGGGCCATGGCAGAAATAACCACAGAGTGGTGTAATAGAGTTGCAGCTGGTGGGCCAATATAGCAGACAAGTGCAGCTGTGCATGTGCTTGCCTACTGCACCATCTCTAACGCTACAGCTGAAAGGATCGCACTTTTACTCCCTGACTTCTCAATTTTTGTCTCAACAGCCTCGAAAGTTTTTTTTTAAATCATGTCAACATGTAACATGTAACAAATTTCCAAAATGAATTCAAATTAATAAGAAATATTAACTTATACTTTATCACTTATACTTCAATCAGCTAAACATTAACATCACAAAACATAAACACATTAGCAATGATTATCAATTATATACCAGTAAACTGGTAATAGGATTAAAAGGCTTATCCATGGCCGTGGCACAAATCTCAAAAACAAAAAAAAAGAAAATCTAAATGCACCAGCACCCAGTGCACTGCAAAGAGGCAAAGAGCCCAAGTTCGCCAACTCGCTCTCCAAACTCCACAGATCACAATCCAATCATGCACCACACGGGATGCGCCTGAGAAACAAGTCTGATCCATTACGGCCCCACCCCACAACCCACAGCAACCAAAGGATTGTGCCAGAGTCCTGGTGCCAGACACCACAGCACGTCCTGAGGGGTCCTGAGGAGTCACGCTCCGATGGACCAGAGCTGCCCCGGTAGCTCAGGGGGAACCAACACAACACTGGGCATAATGTTTTGCATTGTAATGTCATGGCTCATCAGGGTATTACAGCAGCTATAAACAGCCTTTTTTTTTTAAAGTTAATAAGACAAACAAATCGCAGTCTTTGATGGAAAGTGAGACTTATTTTATCAACGTTAAATAAACTTTTCCTTACAGAAATCCTTAGCATATCACACTATTTTAAATCTGTTTTTAAGCGTTCATGGTGTACTGTACCTGTGTAAGCTGACATTATAGAAATTATAGAACGAGAGCATTAATGAAAATGAACCTTAAAGTTAGAACCACTGTCACAGTAGACAGGAAATTAATCAATATCTTCTGATTAATCAAAATGAAGATAGATATATAGATAGATGAAGTACTTTATTAATCCCAAAGGAAAAAGAAATCAGAATCAGGCATTATGAAAATTACATAACAATAAATAACAATATTTTATAATTTTTTCTCTCGATGCGGTCTCCTCACCTGTTCCCTTCATGGCCTGTCGAAGTTTCTCTGCATCGACTTCAGCGTCGAAATCAGATGCCTGGGAGATGGTACCACGGTTTCCAATCTAAACACACACACACACACACAAAATGAAAAAAAAAAAAGAAAGAAAGAAAATGGGTAGTGCAGGCAGTCAGTTAATACATGTTTAGTGTGTTTCTTTCTTTTGTCTGCAGCTGAATAAGTCTCTAATCTGGCACTGTGTACTGTAAACGTCATGCGGACATCATCACACGCGTTATCTCGCTTCTAAAAATACCACCTACAGAGTCAGCCTTTTGCCAACTGGGATATACAGTACAGTATGCGCAGTGAAGGAATCTAAAGTGTTTATTATAAGCGATGGAAAATTTAGACCTTTTTTTCTGAATTTTGAGTCTGATCATTTATCTCAGGTCACCAGGATTACATTATTATTTATCGAACAATACAATACTGTACATCATCACTTTGTATTTTAGAACAATATACATTGTCTGTTTATTTACTTGATTTTTAAACAGAGAATGAACAAACAAATGAACATCTCTCCACATTGTTACTGTGCGCTAATGTATTACTGCTTCATTTTTATTTAAAAGGGACCCATTATGTATTGCGATTCTATAATGATCAAGATTTTTTTTAAATCCCAATTCACATTATTTTCTTATAAGATTTAGTCATAATTCTAAACCAAGCTCGCAAATAATTTGCTCAGACCATACAGGATGCTGTGCTGCCTGCCAATGTGTGAATACTTTAGAGCAGCACATTACGATTACTGCGCAACATTAAACCACCTCATATGCACACACATATAAATGAAAAATTTATATAGTAGAGATTTTGGAGTCCGTGTGACAATAGGACTTCAACATAAAAGCTGAAATGACTTTCCCTCCATATTTAGCTGATGGTAAAACACACGTTTTATGCAAAGCATCAACTAAGAACAGGTTTCTGTAGAAGCATTTACTGGTTACATGGTTGCGGAAGAAGTGCATGAGTGAATAACAGCATTGTCTATATAGAGAATAAAGAAAGTAAAAAAAAAAAAATTTCTATTGGTGTCCATAATAACAACATCGCACATGTTGGGCACACGTGTACTTGTACTTATTGTGTGCACATACTTGGTTGTAATAATAATCAGGATGTTCGCCAACATTACTTTTTGATAAAGATATGTTTAGATGGTGTAAAAAATTTGGTATAATCTACTGACCTGACTAATGTAAAAATAACTTTAAAAAGGGGTTCTAAAAAAGGTAGTCCTTCTTCATTGTGCTGTACAAATCATCATAAAAGCATAAACAATAGTTTTGAAAAGTTAGTTAGGCTTAACTAATGTCGAAGGATCTTACTAAGCTCATTACCAGGCTATCGAAGATTGGATTAAAGTGTTAGTGTCATATGATCATCACAAATGAGTGACTGGCTGATAAGATTTAACTTAATCACCACACCTCTAAAGCGCCCCAGGAATGCCTGACAGCACGAGAACAACCATCTCATTGTCTTATTCATTGATAAATTTGAATGAAAACACAATGCCAGTCTATACTTTTGTGATACAGTGTATAACGTATCAGATAGAACTGTTGCACCGTATGAGGAATAACATGTCAAGTGATAATTACTTTTAGGAATCATAGTTTTTAATTGTTACATGAATAACCGATACTTACGGCTGCCATGATGTTACACGTTCAAGCAGGAACAGCAGAGATGCAGAACAAAAAAAACTGCAGAAGACAAGAAGAAGCTAATGAATATCAAGACTCTTAGTGTTCTCTTTCTCTCTGCGCGGCTCAGCTTACCTCTCCCTAAGGACTGTGTGAACGCATACACACATATACACACCTGTAATTACCTCCTGCCTCACCTTACGCACAAAAACAAAAGGGATGTCCCTAAACGCATACACACACACACACACACACACATAGACACACCGTTCGACCCACGTGAATCATTCATCACAGCGGGGTTATATGAACAGGGCTTAACCTGAAACAGGAATGAAGTGAGCGAACACCGTTCTGAGATGTTATTACGCTAAACACTGCTCGCCATCTGCCTGAGCAACTGTCCTATTGCTAAGATAAATGGGTTGTTAATGACTGATGATCCGGTCGATGTGTGTGGTGTGTGGTACTGGGCAGGTGCAGTATTTCAACACACACACACACACACACACAAACACAGTATAATTTTATTTCACAATCCTCTTTCAAAAAAAAGATTCAGAAGACTGTTGATTCATTTTCTCTTATAGCAGCTCTGACAGTAGTTCCAGCTATGACAGCTATCTTCTTTTTTTTAACGGATGGATAAAAATATATATATAAATAAATGTACACATTGATTGTACAGATCGATTTGCCAATGATTAAATTTTTTTCTTACCTTTTTATAGATTAATGCCACTGGATGCCCATGAGGCAACTTAGCACCTGTAATCACCTGTGTTATTTCAGCTATAGTCCTTTTTCTTTTTTTTTGTGCTTTTGTTTTATATGTAAGACAAAAGAAACAACTTGTTGCCTTACCAAGAAATTGTCCTGAATGCTGTATATAGTCGCCTAGCCTCAAACTTTTCCATATGAATGAGCTGTTACCATAGAGTCGATGAGTGATTACAATACGTACAATAACCTAAACCTTTGATTTGAATTACAGCTGAAAGTGAATTATTGAAAATTATTATCACTTTTTGACTAATAAGAATTCAAATTCTATGAGATTTATTTAAAGCTGTAAGGATCCGTTGAGTACAGAATGTGATGTTTGCAGCTAAGTAGTTCACAGCTTTAGGTGATTTTGTTTAGAGCTGTTAGTGTTAATTCAGTACTCACTCACTCTCACACTCACTCACTCACTCTCACATTCACTCACTCACTCTCACACTCACTCACTCACTCTCACACTCACTCACTCACTCTCACACTCACTCACTCACTCTCACACTCACTCACTCTCACACTCACTCACTCACTCACTCACTCACTCTCACATTCACTCACTCACTCATCGTCTATACCACTTTTTTCCTGTCTTCAATACTATAGGGTTTTTTTTTTTTTTTTTTTAGAGTTGTAAGAGTCAATTCAAAGTTTCTAAAGTTTTCACCCAGTAAAGGATATGTTTTATTTAGAGCTATAAGAGTCAATCTATTACTTTAGGTGTTTTTTGAGCTGTAAGAGTTCATTTGTTACTGTAGATATTCTTAAATGCATAAGATTTAATTCAGTACTGTAGGTATTTTTTTAAAGCTATAAGTGTTCATTCAGTACTGTAGGTATTTTTCGAGCTGTAAGAGTTAATTCAATACTGTAGGAGTTGTAAGTGTAAAGTTATTACTTTGGGATTTTTTTTTCGATCTGCAAGAGTTAATTCAGTACTGTAGGTGTTTTTCAAGCTGTAAGAGTTTATTCAGTACTGAAATGAACTGAATGCATTACTGAGATGTTTTTAGAGGTATAAGAGCTATAAGGGTGTTTCTAGAGCTGGAAGTGTAATTAATGTTAGTACTGTAGGCGATTTATTTATAACTGCAAGAGTTAATTCAGTACTGTAAGTGTATTTCAAGCTGTAAAAGTTCACTCAGTAATGTAAGTGTTTTTGAGCTGTAGTATTTCAGTACTGTAGATGTTTTTATTGCTGTGAACCATAATTCAGAACTGTAGTTTTTTTTTTTTTTAACTTAACTCATTACTGCAGATGTTTTTGTTTTAGAGCTGCAAGTATTAATTCAGGACTGTAGGTGTTTGTTTTGCTGCAAGTGGTAATTTAGTACTCAAGTGTTAATGTTAGAGTCAATTCAGTAATGCATGAGATTTCAGTGCTACAACATTCAATTCAGTAATGACAGAATATAGAATTTTAAGTTATGTAAGCATAAATTTCAAGCTGCATATGTGTAGATGTGTGTTTGTGTGTATTCAGTACTTTAGACGGTGTTTTGCGTCTGCGCACTAAATCAGGTGACGGTTTGCAAATGTGGCCCGGCCGCGCGCGCTCCCCTCTAGTCTCGGTTTGATTTTATTATCAGTGACGCGCCAAACCGAAATGGACGAATGCAACGAAACGCAACGAAGCTGCATCACGTGACCCAGACCCAAGCCTTTGCATCCGTTTAATAAGTAGCCTTTGACTTTTCCACTGTTCTTCACACACACACACACACTGGTGTGTCCTGCTACAGACTCTGAGCTGAAATTCATTTATTCTGTTGGGATTCTTTTCTCGCCGCCTACAGGCGGAATGTATAAACTATAAAATTAAAACACACAGATGAAAAGACACTGGAAGTTTTTAAGATGCATGACACTTCCTGTTTCACTTCTGTAAAGACTTCGATATAATTACACATAAAGTTCACATGAAGCCGGTTATAACGTAATGGAAATGTTGCCTTGTTCAGGATAATGTCCGTTACAGAGTGTTTACACTAAATACACACATTATTATTATTATTGTTATCATTACAGGTTATCTCAGCATTGTCCCGTGTTACAGAGCGTTAAATAAGCAACTATACTTGGTGTGTTATAATATTCTATAAAGTTTAGAGATCGGGAGAGTCCTACCTGCAGAAACAGCGCGGAAAAACAGTGCAACGGAGAGTTGATCCTTCTGAAAGCCTGGAGGTGCTGTGTGTGTGTGTGTGTGTGTGATGTGGAGAAGGGAGTTGACTCGGTTTATGTAGCTGGGTGTGGACAGTGTCGGATTTCACTTCCGCAGTACATGTGTATTATATCTGTAATGCTTTAATCTGGTTTTATTTCAGTTGACTTGACTTCCGGCTAACGGACGTTAGGAAGATATAAGTGTGTGAAGTCTGATTGCAAATAAGCGCCTTAATCCTGGAAGTTATTTTATAAAACGTGCAGAATAAAATGCAAGAGCCTCATCCGAGCACATCACACACTTCAGGGTCCGGGTTCGATTCCCGCCCCAGGGTCTGTGCATGTTCTTCCCATATTTGGTGCGTTTCCTCCGGGTACTCTGGTTTCCTTCCACAGTCCAAAGAATGAGCCTGTGAGTGTGTGTACTGTATGTGACCTACAATGTATGAGCGACCTCGACCCGATAGAACACTTTTGGGATAAATCAGAGCAGAGACTACCAGCCAGGCCTTCTCGTCCAACATCAGCGTCCGACCTCACAAATGTGCTTTGGAAGAAAGGTCAACACACTCCTAAACCTTGTGGAACGCGTTGAAGCTGAGAATAGTTGAAGCTGCTATAGTTGCAAAGGGTGGGCCAACATCATATTAAACCCAATGGATTAAGAATGGGATGTTACTCAAGTTCATATGCATGTGAAGGCAGGTGAGCGAATACTTTTGGAAAAATAGTGTATGTCTCCTAATACAAACAACAACAAAAAAAGTTTCATTTCATGGATTTCTTGGCTTAAGTGGTATAATAGAACTATTAATAACTATAACGTGGTGGGCTTTTGTCCTCCCTATTGGCTGCTTATTGTGCTGCTTGTTACAAAAGGGATGAGTTTGTGTGTTGCATGATGGCAGATGTTCACATTGTTGTTGTGTTTGTTTATACCTGCAGTCCAGAGGGAGTCTATTCTACCACCCACCCCAATGCCATTTATCTTTATGCTTTATTGATTCTGTGTCTATCCACTATGTTTATTGTTAACTTGAGTTTACAATGCTTCCTAGTCAAACTCCCCGCCAACTACGACGCCTAAGTGTCAGATTGCTCCAACCCACTGCATGTGACAGGCTTTAAATTCTACTGGCAAAAATATATTATACTATATTTATGAAACCCAACCTATGGATGAGCACGGGTTAAATAATCATGCTGGAATCAGTTCATTTGTCTGGTTATTGTATCTATATGGTAGTGTTTATCTTTGCCTAAACAAACTTATATCATCGCCAATGACACACCAGTTAAGATTAAAAAGAAAAGCTACACTAAAGCTTCAGTGAAAGGTATTTGTAATATCATGCTTAAAATGCAAGTTAGATACGATACTTCCTTTGTGGAAATTCTACACACACGTATATTATAAAAAATGTCCAAATACACATAGGATATGAAGAATTCCCAATCCCTGCTTCTGAATCCTTTGGTTTCTGGATATGCTTGTGTCAGGGTATGAAGTAATTCTTTCATTGATAACAGTATGGGAAATATTGTGAAACTGTAAAGTGTGAGAACTGTGCAAGCTCATGGAGAAGTTTGCAGTGAACTCTGATTTATGCTAGACAGCCAGGCATACAGTATCTGTACTGAAGTGTGTACTGAATGAGTTATTAATGCAGCAATTGTCATATATACACTTATGTAAACTACAACAAACGTTTGGGTTTCTTTAAAAAAATATATCGCAGTCAGTATCCCAGAACATTTACCAGTCAACATTACCCTACATGCATGATATATAACCCAGATCAGGGAAACAGGAAAATGCAGCACCTTATCTGATCAGTTTGACAGCATAACATGATAAACACCATTTTCAGACTCTAGCAGTAATAAATGACGGGTATGCAGCGCATAACATCTGCAATAATGTTTATTTATAGTGAAATAGATGCGATTTGGATGTTGTTTGAACTGTAAGTTATATACTCAACAAAACCATGTGAGATATTGTATGCAAGCACTGTAGTGAAGCAGAGAAATAACATTATAACATAACATATGCACGAGTGATTTGTGTTCTATAAACATGAGATGCACATCCTGTTAGTTAAACGGTACAGGGTCCCAGGAGACTTGGGCACAAGATGTGGTATTCCCTGGACAGGGTGCCAATCGATTGCATGTTGTGTTTACACACACTTGTCTTTGGACCGTAGGAGGAAACCCGAATACACAGAGGAAACCCAACAAGCACTGGGAGAACATGCAAACTTCACACACACAGACCTGGGTGGGAATCAAATCCTCAACTCTGGAGGTGCAAGCCCACAGTGCAAATTATGCCATCTCAATTTTTTTTTCTTTTGCATTAGGAAGGCCTAGGTTCAATTCCCACCCGATGCCCAAATCCCAGCCACTGGACGCAGTGCGGATCCCAAGCCCGGATAAAATGGGAGGGTTGCATCCAAAAGGCCACCTGGCATAAAACCTGTGCCAAGGTGTTTTGCAGATTGGATGGCCCGCTCGACAGGAGCAGCCGAAAGACTAATAACATTTGACTGAGAATGATAAGGTCTTTGGTCAGAACTGATTGCTCTTTCAAGTGAACGAGTTCCTCAAATGCCAGCTTTCATGTAAGAGCGTATGCTGTCACCACTGATGACACCACATTGAAGCTCTAGCAATTTACATGACATATTGAAGGTTGATTTTCAACCAATAGATAGATAGATAGATAGATAGATAGATAGATAGATAGATCAACTTTGTTGATCCCGAAGGAACTTTCAAATATGCAGTAGCAAGGATTGTAACATAAGAGACAATAAACATGTAGTTTACATTTCAAATCATCAGTCATGTATAGTGTAATAAAAAAAGGTAGAGATAATTATTTAGTTCTCTTATTACTAAAAATTTACTTTATTTAGGAGTTTGCATGTTCTCCCCACGCTTTGGTTGTTTCCTCTAGGTACTCCGTGTTTTCCCCACAGTCCAAAGACATGCAGATAAGGCTAATTGCCCATAGTGTGTGAATGAGCATGTGAGTGTGTATGTGTGTGTGTCCTGCGAAGGATTGGCTCACCCGTCCAGGGTGTACCCTACCACATGCCCTAAATCTCCTAATCTAACGTTATTTAACTATGACGTCCCTATATGACGCCACACTGGCAAACAACAAGGAACTTTTCAATGAAAGCAAAAACAACAACAAAAAAAACCCCACCAAAATCCAATTACTGCGCATGCGCACGAGATTCACACGTCAACTTCGGCGTCCTGGCGACACGATTGTCACTGCGCATGCGTACGCGGATAGCGTACTGACAGCTACAATTTGTCGCTGGATTTGCGACACTGATTTTCCCCTTATAGAAAAGATGGAGTCTCTGAATCCTAAAATGATCCTTTAGTTAAAAAAAAAATACAAAATAAAAATCGCGTGTGCTGATGGAAATCGTCAGCGCTGCATATATCATGTTACGTTATGTTATGATATTCTCCGGGTAGCTGCACAGGCTAAGCTAGTAAGATGCTAGTTTAGTTGAGACCAGTGCGTTCTGTAGCGTGTTAGCTTAGCTGGTTTAGATTAGCCAGACTATTTGTTTATGTTTGCTCGTTGTTTTAATGTAACGTGCGTTTATAAGTAATGTCCGTAATGCGTGGTAATATTGTACAGTGATATGGCGGTGTATGGCTGTGTTTAATGTTGCGGTGCTAACTGGCTAACTGCAGCCTGTCATCCGTTAGTGTTAGCATTAACGTTAGCGCGCTGAATGACCGAAATCACAGTTGAGCTAAAAACATTCTGTGTCTCAGTGTAACAGGAATGGTTTAAGGTCGGGGAAGATGTGGTGGTGTTTTTCTCAGGGGGTTATCTGAGTGTTCGTTGCTTTTTCTGTTTTGTTTTTTTCATAGGGATAGCTAACAACTGATAACTGGAAACAGATGTTTATCAGTGCTGTAAGATACAACACCGTGATTTCTATAGGATTATATAACACTATAGACAGAATGTCACCCAGGGCAGCTGAGGCAGTTTCTCATTCCCATTAAAAGTGACTTCAATTTTATATATATAAAAAGAATCTCATATTAGGGCTCCCAGAACCCTTGTTATTAATTATTGGATCATTTGTGATAAACCAGTTTGTAAGAAAGCAGTATCTCAAGTCAAGGATCTCAGCATGAAGAAGTTCTTCGATTCTCGGAGGGAGCTGGTTAGTGTCGGTCCTGGTTCTGGAGGTGGAGGAGGATCCAGCGGAGTCGGTGGGAACTTCATCGGAAGGAGCTTCACCATCGGACATCATCAGGTCACCGTGGAGGAGACCCTTGCCGAAGGTCAGCATGATCGTCCAGGGGTGTCATCCGAGCTCACGGTTTAGTGACCGTCTCGCTCAAATCGAAGCTCTGATCAGATTTGGGGAGAAAACTCCACACAAACCAAGCTCTTAACAAAATTTAGGACATGCTGCATCATCATGATACCATGGCGTGAAGTATGACTATACTGAAAGCTGATGAGTTTCCAATAAGAATAACTAATTTTTTTCATTCATTAAAGAAATTACATGCTGATGTTATGCAACATATACATATCTTGGCCCGCTTTCTCACTTACGTTACAGCAGTTCTCATTTACAATTTCTCTTTTTACAATTTCTCATTGGGGTTAATAAAGTATCTATCTAGAGTAGCTGTCTATCCCTCACAAAGCATCTCTTGGGATAATTAAGACACAAAATGCAGCTTTTTACGTTTCTGAGAAATTGCAAAGTGCAAATACCTTTACTGATGGAAAATTTCTGAGTCTTGCGAATCTCTGACACCTGAGACTCTGCACAAGTACATGCCAAGATTTTTATAACTATCTCCTTACAGAATATTTCATCATAATGATAACATGTTTAAAAAAATTCTAGTCCTGTAGGTGTTACCGGATAAATTATGTATTAAAATGAATGCATTCATATATAAAGCTGTAATTTAGAGCTTGTGGTCAGCGATGCTGTTGTAGAAAAAATAATCAACAGTGCTGGAATTTAACAGGGATTATTACTATTATTTCAGATTTTTTTCCCAACAGTTTCAAAAAATGTAGCAAATAACTTGCCAGTCTGTATAGTTTAGATTGCACTACATGTAGGATTATAAAGAAATACCACAGCTCAAAGGCTAATATATATGTAGGCAAAAAAAAAAAAAAAAATCATTTTGAAGTCTGTGTTGTGCTACAGGACTCACCACACAAAAGAATCACAATACATCACTGAACATCTTTATAATTCCCATGTAGAATATACACGTTTCATAAGATGATGTCAGTACTGAAACAAGTTTTGATAAACTATGTTTTTAAAAAATTTTTTAATTACCCTTATCAGTGTAAGAATTGCCAATACCCAGTTATGAATACAGGATGTATTTCAAGTTAAAAACACAGCAAGGCAAATATAATAAATCATGTTGATTTATTCAGGGCATTTTTTACACAATCTGTTTTTTTTTCTTTTCTTTTATACTTTTTGATACATAGAGTTGGGTTTAAAAGTCTCTGCCTTATTAACACCACATCCTGAGTGAATCCCCGGGTAGCTCAGTGGTTAAGGTGTTGACTACTGATCAGAAGCTCTCAGGTTCAAGTTGCCACTGTTGGGCCCTTGAGCAAAGCCCTTAACTGCTCAAGTGTATAATGAGATGGGTGTCTGCCAAATGCCGTAATGTAAAATTGCAGAGATATTAAAGTTAAGATTACTAATTTTGTTTTATTAACCAATCCCCTTTCATTCCTTCACATATAACGGCGATACCTAAATAACAACCATAGCATTTTTGATACATCATCTTCACCCTGGTCATGTGACATGAAATACAAAACTCGTCTCCGCTAAATGCTCTCACATTCTTCTGCTCGTCCATTCTCTGCTCATCTTATAATGAGAGAGTGATGGCAGTGTTTCTCACTGGCAAATTCCAACACACAACTTGGCTATATTTTTTTTCTGCTGTCCCTTTTTGTCTAAATATGGATTGTCTTTGAATTGTGGTTGGGTAGTCAGTAACTTGTTTGTAAGTAGATTCTTGTAGCAGTATAAAACTTCTTGAAACTATCTTCCTCCCCTTGAGGGAACATTGTACTGATTGTATTTCAAATTCGGACTCATTGAGATGTCGTAAGAGCTGCTTTTATCCTGTCAGTTAATAAGCAGGCTTTTTACTCGACAGATTATTACTATTATTAATTATTATGTTGTTTACAGTTTTATTTAATGCCATGTGAGAAATCAATCTGAATGTCTCACTTGTCTCATTTGACTCGTTCTAGATGCTCACTGTGAACAGTATAAGGAATAATGTTATTAATTACACCAGTCGAGAGGTGAATTCATCCTATATGATGAATGATGAAAGGTCATTTAAGGTCACCAGACTCTCTGCTGTTTGTGTGTACAGTATATACCTATTCAACTTCATCAATCAGAGAAATAGTCTTGGTACAAGTTACATCCTGTCCTTAGAACGTATGCATAGTCGTAGTAAATCCTTTCATATAACATACAGCTCAAGTCATGTTATGAATTTTATAAGTGCTTGTTGTAGGGCTTGTGGTTGTAAAGAGGTCATAAAGAGGTCACCTGTTCACAATGGACATCTACACTTTCTGGCCAACAAGAACAACAAAAAACATTCAAATTTTATTCAGTCATCTTTATCTTTATTTACAGCACACAGTGTGGTGTCCACGTCATTTTTGAAAATGATTTCTCATGCTCCCTGGAGTCCCGTGCCATCAGGGAAAAAAATCTCTATAGATGTGAGTCATTACCTAGTCATTGCGTACATTTAAGTTGTCATCTGACTTCATTTTATTGCCACATAATGTTGCTGAGTCTAGACCTGACCAACTGAAGCACCCCCAGATCATAATACTGCCTCCAGAGGCTTGTACACTGGACACTATGCATGATGGTCCATTGCTTGATGCGCTAACCTCATGCACACATCGCTCTGGAATAAGGACAATCTGGAATCATCAGACTACATGACCTTTTATTATTGTTCCAAAAGACCAATCTTGATGCCTCCAAGCAAATTCAAGCATTTTTTTCAGGGTTTTTCCAATCCTATGAGCTCTCTTCACATGAGAACTGGTGGTTGACGGTTCACAAAGATCTCTCCAGGTTTTGATAATGTGAAACTCAGTTCCAATAACTTCAAAACTCCTTAGCTTTTTTATATCTGTCAAATAAAGTCTCACTATTATTATCATAATATTTCATTGGACGTTTCACTTAGATTACAGCGCTTGTTCGCCATAGTGTGGTTTTACAAAACCTTTTTCATAGCCACAATAATTACTGCCATCCATAGTTTATTTATTTACATTTGGTCAGAGAGCTTTAATTAATAAAAGGAGAGTTGAACCACTCTGTAAAGTCTCCATGGATTCTGTCGATGCCGCAGCCATTTATTGTATGAAGGAATACAATATACAATGAAGTTTCCAGTGTAGGAAGGATGGCATGCTCTCTCTCTCTCTCTCACTCTCTCTCTCTCGCTCTCTTTCCTCTGTCAGTTACAACACCACTAACCATTCATAAGTGTCTGTAAGCTTATGTCTGCAGAATAGGGTGGAAGTTTTCTTCATTACATTGCACTACACTGATCTGTGAGGGGCAAAATAACCAGCATTTGGTTTCTGAGAAAAGAATGTGTTTGCCCCACTCTCATTAGACGATAGTTGTGATGTGATAAGGTAGTGCGGGTGGGAATGTGGATTGGGTGGTTAACTTCGAAAAACGCAACAAAAAATCATTTCACACTCCTGTAAAAAATGTGTAAAATCATGTAAATCTAGTCCTACATGGTTAAAGAGGGCTAATGGGTCATCTGTGGGTGTTTATCACACTGACTATTATATTTTAACTAACCTACAGTATATAAATAAAAGAGGATTTGTTTATATATTGGTAAGAAATCACTCTTTCAGTGATATCTTTCTGCTTTATACATTGGAGGACCAAAAACTGAACATTTTCTGTCTGTATGTTTGTATGTCACAGAATCATGAAAACTGTCTCGACAGAATTTAATGAAATGATACTTTGCTGAAATCAAACCTTCCCAGAAATGAACTCAAAAGTTGAGTGGAAAGGGTGTTATGAGCAGTTATGTGCAAGCTTATGTCACAGCACCTACTGCTTTTTTGGATGAGGTAGGTGTGGCTATACGGGTCATTCAACAGTGCCGATCACAGAAACGAGTATCATGCATCTAAAAAGTGCCCAAACCCTCACCAAACAGAAACGAACATGTGACATTGAATGGTGTACTAAAAAAGAAAAAAAGGCAACAATGCTTGGACAGATCTATGTATATTCTTCCTGCAGGAAGTTTAAAACCAGTTTGTCTCATATGTTCCGAAACCATGGCGCTACTACCAGGCAGTTATGTAAAGAAATAATAACTAAGAGATAAAACACTGATTGCTAAAGCAAACATATTCGCAAGGTGAGTGATTTGCAAAATCAAAATGTTAAGTATCATTTTGATTCGCAAAATCAAAATGTTAAGTAAGAGCGATGTTATGAACAGTTATGTGCCGGATTTAATAATCTACTGTAAAATAAGATACTAATAGGATACTTGCTCAATGTAAACAAACACCTGCACCATTAGAGCGTAAGATACTCCACCATACAACATTTAATTTCTTTTTATTAATAAGTTAGACAGGGAGTTCTGCCGTACAGAAAGACAGGCAGATGTATGTGGGCTTCAACCTGAAATAATATCACTGATTACATTAAAGCAGATCAGATTATTTTTAGCTTTTACCTTTTAACTTTTTCTACAAACTCTTTACTCGTTAACAACGAGTACTAACACTAGTTTTAAATATAAAACTAATTCCGTGATGAGCATCAACTCATCTGTCCTGTAAGCTTTTCTGACCTGCCACATGGTGGTGCTGTTGAACCGAATCATGTTGTTTTGATGGCCAATATGAGAACTTGGAGCGTTCTGTCCTAGTGGCCTGAGGGTTGGAAGGATGAATCCAGGGCTTCTATGCGGAGTGGCATGGCGTGACTTTGAATCCCACAGAAAAGCTGCACTCCGTGACTCACTGTAGTGGGG
>JAAGKR010002983.1:63743-82048 GCA_011419295.1 Clarias macrocephalus
CACAATTTTCATACACATTTCCATAATTTTCCCTTAATTGGCCATTGTTAAAAGCGCTATACAAATAAAATCAAATTGAATCACAACACGAAAGAATCGCTATTCATAAATGAGTTGATGTCGTTCCAATCTCTAAAGATTTCTGACTGAGGCCGCTTAGCAAAATTGATCATGTTGTTTTATTTCGCAGTAAGCACTCCAGATACCCAAATTATACATACACAAGTACTTAAAATATGAATCTTTTCATAATGGGTCCACTTTAACAAATTGTATGTGTATATAGTGCAAAACTTATTCTTTAATACATCCAATTTAATTTTTTTTTTATTAATGAATGAATCTAGGACACATTGCATTCCTGGAACGTTTGTACAAATTGCAATTGCACCTTATTTCTCCTGCATGATGCACTAGTACACTCACTAAACCAGGCCAAGTGTGGGAGGCAGCGCACCGTCAGTGCAGGAGGACTCGACAGGGAGGGCTTTAGCAGATGCTAATTTTGCTAATTTGTGTTGTCTCTACTTGTTTCTCAGTACAGTTTTATTTCACTGAATTGTTGTCGTTCTTCCTACCCGCCCCGTGTAAAGCCTTATATTTTGCTGTTAGAATAACGTTAGAATAGTGATACTAAGCATGTTCATATTATTACAGATAAAATGGTCTTAATTTTAATTCAATAGGGTAAAGTCTCAGTGAGGAAAAATCTGTCAGTCAGCCAAAACACAGTATTGGGGCTTATTTTATTTATTTATTTATTCATTCATTTTGATGGTTTTATACTGTATGCCATTTTTCAGCGTTGTACTGTCTCGCTTCAAACATAATAATTTAAAATGCTAATTATTCATATTTCTTCATGAATGTTGATTCTAAAATTGGTGTAAACTTCTAGAAGCTGTACAAATTGTTCCTTATTGTTCTTTTCTAAAAGCTTAAAATGCAAAAGATCTATAGTGTCCGTAACCATGTCAAATTTATGTTGCAATATCGAAACAATTTAGCATTTTAGAATAATACACTTTTTCAGGTTTATTTCAGAGTTTCATCTCGATGACAGTTAAGATCATTGACAGATTTTTATGAAAAAAGTTACAGACACTACATAAAAGGGCATGAAATTTCATTTAACAAACTATGTTAGTTTTTATGTGATAAAAATCTGAATGTGTATGCGTATTTCCAAAAAAAATGAAGCACGGATCGGAAGATAAAAAGCATTCAATTCACGATTCAAAGAACTTTATTGATCCCAGAAGGAATTACTTATTCTTGGTTACTGTTGCGTACAGTTGTTTTCCAGGAGGAAAGGAAAAGATTAATAAATTAAACAGGGACTAAGTAATAAATAAAAAATACGAAGTAAAACAGTAAATCCCTAGTTGCACACTAAACATAATTCAGTATACAGATACTGCAAGTGTGAGTTGGAAAAAGTATAAAGGTATTGCACAAATTGTTTGGGTAAAGTATTATTAGTATATTATACAGTATAATTAGTTAAGTATTGTGTTATATAATCCTGTCTGAAAATTCATTTTTTTACCTAGAGACACTTTTTGGCACCAATGCCATGTTTTGGCCGAATGCATGCAGGCTACTACCTTTAAAGATTAAAGTTTCTATTTGCTGCACCAGTACATGTGAGCCACACGGGGGCAGTCACACCTCAGACCGGTACTGTTTATCTCATGTTTTCACCATGACCTGTCTTTTATTCTCTTTATACCACATGTATGTTTGAGTATGTTGTGCAGGACGTATCCTCTTTATTTAACCGTTAACACACACATGCACACACCAGACAATCCTTTGCTGTCTGATTTCAGTGCCAACTGCAGCTGGCAAACGTGTAAACCAGTTGTAGGTTATCAGTATCACAGTTTGACATGTCATGCATTCTGAGATGCTTTTCTGTTCACTGCAGTTGTTTGATTCAATTCAGTTCTATCCATATAGCGGTTTACACAATCGTCGTTGTCGCAAAGCAGCTATAATGATCAGATTATCTGTGTTGAGGGGAAAAACTCCCTGAGATGACAACAGAAAGAAACCTTGAGAAGAACCAGACTCAACAGGGAACCCATCCTCATTTGGGGTGATATCAGATAGATATCAGATAGATATACTGTAGATAAGGTGTTAAGGAAGCTTATTTTAGTTACTGTGTCCTGTCAGCTGGGTTGAACCGGGCTGACCTGTGACGTGTCTGCATGACTTCATGCTTTAAGCTTTCCGGATATGCTTTTTGGATAAGTTAATGAATGAGGTGGTGTGTGGGTGTTCCCAATAAACTGGCCAGTGAGTTTATATATTTATTTCATACTGGGTCCACACTGTTAGCGCAGGATTCTCTGAAATATCTCCCTTTTTCATTACACTCTTTTGTCTGATCGTCTGCACGGACCTTTTGTTTTTTTGGACTTTCCAGAAGTTTCGCTTTAATTCAAAAAATCAAAAGTTGTTCAAGACAACAGTCACAGGGTGAAAGCAATTGTTATTTTGTTTTGTCTGTGTTTATAAACGTGTCTGGCAGCCTTTCCATCAGCAGAGAAAAGCAAATTCCTGAGGACACGTGCACAACCAAACACTTCTCAGGCTTGAATTCTGACTCTGACATTGATTTCTAATGACTGCTTGAAAAAATTAAGAACAAAAAGCAATTGGGTGATTTTTCTATAAACTCTAGAACACCCACTATGCTGCTATGCTAATTGTATTGTGCGCGCGTGTGTGTGTGTGTGTGTGTGTGTGTGTGTGTGTGTGTGTGCGTGTGTAGGAGGTCAGGTGGTGAATCTGATGAACCAGCGTCTGCAGACGGGATTCACAGAGACGGAAGTACTGCAGATTTTCTGTGATACATGTGAAGCCGTAGCTCAACTGCACCAAAATAAAACTCCCATAATCCACCGGGACCTGAAGGTACACACATGAACACATGTACACACACACGCACACACAAAGAAACAAAAATGCACATAACCGCTTGTCAATACAAAACACTGATAACACACACACAAGAAAAATGGTGGTAGGATGACCGTCAGTAACAGAGATTCACGTGTATGTAGGTGGAGTGTTAATCTCAGTACATGAAGTGTTTGTGTGTGTGTGTGTGTGTGTGTGTGTGTGTGTGTGTGTGTGTGTGTGTGTGTGTGTGTTTCAGGTGGAGAATATCCTGCTACACGACCAGGGCCATTACGTACTGTGTGATTTCGGCAGCGCTACCAAGAAGTTCCAAAACCCACAGACTGATGGAGTGACGGTTGTAGAAGAAGAGATTAAAAAGTACAGCCCTCTCTCCTCTTTTCTCAATTTTTAACTCATTTCTTTTTGTATTTTCTCTCTATTTCTTTCCTCTCTTGTTCCATCTGTTCCTCCTGTTTTTTTCTTTTTGTCATTGTCATGCTTCCGGATTCCTTCCCAGTCATACTTTTATTACTCCTTTCACTTTTCATTTCGCTCACAAACATTTTTTGGTTCATCTCTCAAATTCTTCTCTTTCCTCCGTATAATTCAAATAAAATTTTTATTTGTCTCATACACAGCACGATATACAGCCAAATGCTTATATGACTACCTGTGACCTTTAAAAAATAAGAAATAAATTATGGAATAAAGTATAGAAAAAAACTTAAACTTTAGAAAATATAGCTATAGGAGAAAAGAACAAAATGTAAAATATGAAAAAAAAAAACTTACGAAGCTGTACAAATATAGAAAACCTTAGTTGTAGAAATTGAAATAGAATTTAAATAGAGATGTCCGGGGCGTGTGGAAATATGCATGAATGTCTTTCCCTTTTCTTTCTCCATCACTGTTCTATGTTTTCCTTCCTTTGTGTTATACAGTACCTGGTCAATCTGGTAAAGCACCAAAGGTTGATGGTGAGGTTTTGATTTGTTTTGATTAAAAGTGTGTGTGTGTGTGTGTGTGTGTGTGTGTGTGTGTGTGTGTGTGTGTGTGTGTGTGTAGGTACACCACTCTCTCATACCGTGCTCCTGAGATGGTGAATCTGTATAATGGTAAACTTATCACCACCAAAGCAGACATCTGGGTCAGTATCTCTTTCACGCACACACACACACACACACACACACACACACACACACACACACACACACACACACACACACACACACACACAGATGTCAGATTTCGTATCTACATCCCAACATTAATCAAATTTAATCTATTATTGTACTCCAGATTGATGTGCTTTGTGTTGTGATTTTCATCAGTAGTTTCATCAGTTTTGCTGAGTGTGTGTGTGTGTGTGACGCAGGCTCTAGGCTGTTTGCTGTATAAGCTGTGCTTTTTCTCGCTGCCCTTCGGAGAGAGTCAGGTGGCCATATGCGACGGGAGCTTCACCATCCCAGACAACTCGCGTTACTCCTACGACATGCACTGTCTGATCCGTGAGTGTCTCCGTTCACACTGCAGAGCTCCACAGGGACATCAGGAACACCACGGGAATAACTCCCGAATGCACCCTCGCTTCATCAGACACACACACACACACACACACACACACACACACACACACACACACACACACACTCTCTTTAATAACTCTGTTCCTTTTGTAATAAGGTGATAAAAGCACTAACAGCATTTCTCAGCTATGGTTGTGGGGGATACTGATTCTTTCTTCACCTCCTAATGGTCTGTCTGTCTTTCTTTTTTTCTTTCCTCCTCTCGTCCTCCTTCTATCTGCTGGTGTGTGGTTCTGGATCAGGCTACATGCTGGAGCCGGATCCGGATAAACGTCCCGATATTTATCAGGTGTCTCACTTTGCCTTCCGACTCGCTCGACGTGAATGTCCTGTCCAAAACACTCAGGTCAGTCTCTCTCTCTCTCTCTCTCTCTCTCTCTCTCTCTCTGTGTCTCCTTTTTTCTAAATTAAAAACAACCTCAAAGATGTTGAGAGAGGCAAGAAAGAAGTAAAGAGGGAAAATAAGTGATAAAGGAGTACCGTTCTGGAGGTACAGTTTATCAGTTGCCAGCTGGAAATCACATTTCCCAACATCATTGTTAGGAAAGATTTATACATCAAAAAATCTTTTTATCTAGTTATTACAGGTATTTTTAGTATTATTGTACGTTTTTATATTTTCATATATAAACAATATAAATTGTATTAAAAGGGAAAAAAATCTACTTTTGCTGAAGTGAGAAGTTTAAAACATAAGTAGAGGTACAGTGTGTTAAGACCTGTTTAACAAAAGAAAAGAAGAAAGAGTGTGAGAAATCTCTGTGCTTTCACACTTTTCCAATAAAAAGACTCCAGATATAAAACTCTACATCTGTCTCAGGGTCCAATACCAGCGTTGTTGAATAATGATCATACAACGGTCAGTTTCGACCGAGCAATCTGATTGGAATAGCCACGAGTGATGATAATAGATGGTAACTGCACTGGGACGTTTAACTATAGGTATCACTCTGTCATAAGCATTCTAATAACTGTTAATTACACAAAATTCCGATCGAAGTATGGTTGAAAGTAGGTCTGTAGTGAGGAGGGAACAGCTGCCTGCCAAAACACATATCCGATACCAGTCACAGAAGCAGTTACACCAAGAAAACACATCGGATGTCATCTTAAAAAAAAAAAAAAACACTTTCCTCCTTAAAAATTGCTTCTAAGTTGTTCCAAATTCCATATCGCTCTCCAACCCTATTTAGTCACTATTTGTTGTGTGAGACAAGGGATTGTACACCCTAGCGCACTAGCTTACTTTTTAACGCGATTTGGAATCTAAATAAACAGAGCTTTTAAAGCAGAAATATAAAGTAAATCCCCTCACATTCTCCGGACTGTCCCCTACTTACACGGTTTATTCTCCTCACCTTTTGGCTACATAGTACCGGAAACAATTTAAAACTACTTTCACTTCTGTTAATTACACCTAACCAGTCGCGGTTAGTTTAGTTCCAGTACCAGCTAAGAAAGAACACGCTTTGGCGGCGCAAAATAAACTCCTTAATCAAAGTACAGTAGAAAATCACAATGTGTTGATGATAAATTGTGTTTGTGGAACTGTTGAATAAGAGCAACATCACACTCAAGGTCATGGTGTTATGCTAGATATCAGCACACAGTGTAAACTTCTGTAGCCGGTACTCATCACAGCAGCACTCGCTCTCGTGTGATATTGCTTAATTAGATGAGAACGAGTGTGTGATTACTGATGAAAGACTCAGCTTGTGGTTTCTGTTGGTTTGTTACCACAGTGTTCTCTGATTTGTAATTTTCCCTATTTAGGAATCATCTGGAAATAAGCAGAAAATTTACAGTATATGTATGGTGTTTATTTAATTTTGCAGAATTCCCCACTCCCTGCTAAGCTCCCTGAGCCAATAAGAGCAAGCGAGGCGGCAGCAGCGAAGAAGAGCCAAACACAGACGAAGGCCAGGTAAACCGCTCAAATCTCCACTGTAATTTATCGTGATATTGTGTATTTATTTTGTTATCTATTGTGCGGTTTTAATAAGTAAAAATTTGAGTTGTGGGGACAGAACTTTATAAACTTCGGAGCAAATGAGTGTTAAGTGTGTGGGTATGTGTGTGTAAGGCTTACAGATCCCATTCCCACCACGGAGACATCCATCACTCCACGCCAGAGGCCCAAAGCTGCTCAGGCTCAGCCAATAGGAGGCGTGCTGCAGATTCAACCTGCTGCACTCACACCGCGCAAGAGAGGTACATCTATACACTCAGGTACACACACATGCCACATCTCGCACACCTCTCGTACGTTTGAGACGTAAACCATTGGCATAAACAAAGCAAACTCTTTGGCAAACCTCAAACCTCGCCAAGACCTGTGACGCACATCGCTCACAAACCGTAGGAAACTTCACACAGCCAGAGTTTCCGATCTCTTTCTCTTCCTTTCTCTCTAGCCGTGAGTGTGAATTTGGCTCAGCCAGCCGCAGCACTGCAGTCCCAGCTCACACACCCCTCTAACCAGCCCCAGCACAAACAGGTTAGCGTGTGAGTGTGTGTTTATCCAGCAGTCATATATCAATCATTACTTGACTCAAGTTATTGTGTGTGTGTGTGTGTGTGTGTGTGTGTGTGTGTGTGTGTGTGTGTGCGCGTTTGTGTGTAAAAGCCCGTGCAGCCAATCCCGGTCTCAGCACCTGTATCAGGAAGTGTAACTCCGCCCGTGACGAGCCCCGCCCCTCCAGCAGTAACAAGTCCTGCTCCGCAAAAAGCCACACCCACTCCGTCAAGTCCCGTTCCACCTACCGCTCCAGCACGTAGTTCCAAGCGCAAACAACAACAACAACAACAAAATCAACAACCGGCACCGCAGCAACAAAAACAGCCTCCTCTTGCAACACAGCCACTTGATGCCACACCTACTACCACACCTCCTGCCCCACCCACTGCCGGGGAAATGGTAATCATCTTTGCATTCACATTTACCGAGTTGACAAAACAAATCAGCAAGCACCTCCTTTATCATATAGTTGCTCCCTACCCCTGCTTTATTTTACTGGGCAATTAAAAACTAGCACACTAGCATAAAAATGTAATCGTTTATGATTATGGGTGTTTTTCTGGGGTGTTGTCGTTCCTGGGCACGATACAAATCAATCGTGCCTAATGTGAAAACGCCCGTAGAGAGTCTGTTTAATGTCCTGTGTGAATTCTCCTTTGTCATTTAACATTTGTAAAAATTTCCTCTCCAGCCAATCACCCCTGGCCTTTCCCAAACCCCGCCCTCTTCTCCAAGGACCCAGAAGGCAGGCCACAGACGCATCCAGAGTGATGTCACACACAGTGCAATGGTTGGTGTGTGCGTAAGCGAGTCCACGCAGCAGCTGCAGGCTGCTTCAGCCGAGGCGAACCTCAACAAATCCAAGTAACGACCGCACTGTTAAAGTCAGACTTTGTTTTCTTGCATACAAATTTCTGTTCAGATTCAAAGGTCATGTGACTGAAATATCATTTGGTGTAGAATGTGATCTAGTTCAAATAGCCGGATTTTGTCTGTTCCCTGTGAAGTGACATTACATTACATTGGGATACTGGGTTCAGTGGTTTCACGAACTCCTGACATAAACTCTACAGCTCATCTACATGTTTGAGAAGCTGTTTTGAGATCCATCTCTCACGTATATCTGTACTCTCACAGGTCAGCCAGCGCCACTCCATCCAACTCACCACAGTCTTCCCAGCAGAGTGTGTACGAATCCGGCCAGCAGTGTGCAGTCATCACTTCTGCCCCGAATCTTGTCATCACTTCTGCTCAAAGTCTTGCCACTCCTTCTGCCCCGAGCCTAAGTGCACCACCTGCTCCAAGTCTCAGCACTCCTGCTGCTTCATGTCTCGGTGCCCTTGAGCAGCCGTCCTGGAACCCGTTCGGAGACGACAACTTCTCCAAGCTGACAGCCGAGGAACTGCTTAACAAAAACTTCACCAAACTTTCCAAAGGTACGAAATGTTATTTTGTACAAATTTTCGACTTTTCTGCTTTTAGGCCATTCAGTAAATGAATAAACCACAAGTCAATGTCTCACTTTGAATCTCTTTTGAATTTTGAATGTAATAAATCTCAGCAATATTCTTACAAATAGCAGAGCTGAGCAATATGTCCTATTAATCGAACCTCTGATTGTTTGAGACGATTATTTTTCTTAAAATAAATAAAACAATAGAGGGAATAGGTATTTTTAAAATTAAAAACAATATAACCAAACATGAACTGCTTATTTGGACTAAAAGTGCAAACTTACTTTAACTAAGAAGTTTTCTTGCTCTTTTTGAAAAAAACTTTTTGGGATGAATAAAGTGCAAAATTTCACCAGTCTTAACAAGTTCTAGTTATTCTAGCAAAATATGAGGGATTGATAAAGTGCGAACTGCAGACCTAAATTACTTTTTATAAAATAAAAAGTTCTAAAGGTAGAAAAAAATATATTATTATTTTTTTTAATAACTGAAGAAAAACTATTGTGTAAATCACATGCAACTTGCATGCTAAATAAAATCAAACAAATGCCTGACAGCTTTTGATATGATTTTAGGAAAGAGCTTGAGACGTTCCCTGTGCTATCGATAAAATAGATGCTAACTTTTCAACATCAACATAAACTTTAAATACGAATTACTCGATAATAACGATTAATCGTGCAGCTCTGTAGTCCCCCCCCCCCCCCCCGAGTCACATGCATACTTACTGGATGCTGTTAGAAGATCTCTTGTAACACTTATGATATTATGACTCTCACGCTACATAGGAGGCTTATAACCAACAACAAGTTTTCATATTGGATGGACTCTAAATTTATTCCAGACTTGCTTCTGTTGGACAGGGAAACTGTCATATTGAGTACAAATAATAAGTAATCACTGTAACGAAGCGAACATGAGGGGAACATAGCAGCTCTGGGGAAACCATATATAAAGATCTACAAGAGAGGGTTAAACTTGATGTAAAAATCAACAGTAGGAAAACCTGACGTCATAATGCATATGCAAGAGGCTGAAAATGATCTGTGTGTACATTTGTGTGTGTGTGTGTGTGTGTGTGTGTATGCACGCAGAAACCGCAGAGCCTCCGAGCATTTGCACAGAAGAACTTCTCCCTGGACTGGACTCTGTTGAACCCATTACTCAGCCTTCAGGTACTTAAAGAAAAACACACGCACACACACATACACACTGGTACATGTGGTTCATATTAAACCAAATCTTTCTTAATATCCTGTTCACACACCGAGCCCTTGTGTATGTATATTGTATAGATTTTATCCCAGTTAAGGAAGAGCTATAAAGGGGGACATATGGTTTTTATTTTTAGCTTTTTTGATGTTACATCACAATGTTTGGCATCAGAGGGTGTACAGCACATGGAGCAGTGACGAGCGTGTATAGATGCGTTCCCCACATGAAACTTGGCATAAGGTCAGCTGACGCATTCACATTTTACTGAGCCGATAATCTGCTCGCCATACACGCTTAAGGCCATAAGTATTTGGACATCTGCACAGTTTTTCTCTATACACCACCACAAAAGGATTTGAAATGAAACAATCAAGACAAGACTGAAGTGCAGGTTTTTCACCTTTAATTTAATCGCTTTAACTCAAGCGTTGCATTAATCATTGGCAAGTACATTTTTATTATTATTATTTTTTTATATATAAACAAAAATCCCTCTATTTTCACAAGCTTCGGAGCAATTTGGACAACTGACTCATAAGCAGTTTCCCCGCCAGTTGTGCCCTGTTTCTCGATATTTCATGACAGATTAAAGGTCTCCCATGGACTGAGTGTTGATCCTGCGTTCGGTAGCTGTTCATGAGAACTCTAAATACGCAGTGTAAAGAAGTGCTGATGCAAGTAAAGGAGGCCATCAGTAGGTTGGGGAAAAAAAAAACAGACCTATTAGGCAAATAAAAAAAGAAATCTTAAAATAAATAGGAATGCATTAAGGACATCAGCAACACAATGGCATTAAATATTCTTAAAGACCCACCAAGTCAGTCCTCAATCCAATCTGCGCATGGCTTTTATTTACTGAGGACAAAAAACTGAAGGCAGAAAGGGCCACAAACAAGCAACAACTGAAAGCCGGCTGCAGTAAAGATGTGGCAAAGCAGCCCAAGATATGTCCATGGGTTCCAGACTTCAAATTAGTTTTTGCATCTAAGTATTATTAGAAATAATCCTAATTTATTATTGTTGGTTAGAAGTGGCATATATTTGTCAAATAACTTTTAAGGCTGTAAAAATAGCGTGATTTGGTAAAAGAAAATGGTTGTAATTTGCAAAGTGGTATGCAATGCAGGACATTTATTAAACCTTTTAAATTAAAAATGAAAACCTGCATATCAGTCAGATTGAGAATTTCGAATCAGTTATAGTGTCTACAGAGGCAAATTATGAAGATTCTCTGTGATATACAGTGTATATTATATTATATTATATTATATGCAGGATGTACCCTGACCTGTGCCCAAAGTTTCCTGGGACAGACTCGTATATAGAATAATAGAAGATAGATGAATGAATGAAGGTGATGCCTTCCTGTGTCAGTAGTACACTTTTGATGTGAAGTTTATTGATACATGTAATTTAGTGACAACTCGGAACTAAACAGCTTGTTGTAGAAGCCATGGAATTGTAAACGTAAATCCAGACGATATACTGTATATTCAAGGTATTGATGTGTAGAGATTGACTCGAAGGTGACCTACTTTCATCCTTTTCTTCACACTAGCATTCCAGTAGGACCTCAGCTGCAGTGTGTGTGTGTGTGTGTGTGTGTGTGTGTGTGTGTGTGTACTGTATATGTGTGTTTACCAAGTGTAAGTGTGGGAAGTGTGTGAATCTGTGTTTGTGATACCACTGGTCTGGAGGACAGGCATGGGATAGGCATGTGTGTGGGTGTTTGATGCATAAGGCCTGCATACATAGAGCACACACACACACACACACACACACACACACACACAGACACACACAGACACACACACTTCAAAGGGTTGAACAGTCAGATGTCTCATCCTCGAATAAACTTCATATTCACTCTCGATCCATTTACATGCCTACAGTCTTAATTTGAAATAGCTCAATCTGTATAAAACTCCTATATGTGCACTCTAAATTAGAATGAAAGAAATGCTGATAGAGATTAACATGACAGTCATGACAATCCTTTGTCTCTCTATGCTCTATTGCATATGCTCAGCTGAAAGACCTGCTGATATTCTGGGGTTGGATTCAGGTGCTGATTTACTGGCAGTACCAGGTGAGTTCATCTGTTTTCATCCAGCCAACCCAAAGCATGTAAATCTAGAAAACAGAAACTCACACACACGCGCGCGCACACATCTCACAATGAGGTATTTCCCCCGTCTGAGTTTTTGAAATTGTTGCAATGCATAAGAGGAAAATTAGACAAAACGAGGTGAAATGATGCACACATGTCTGACCCAGCCCCAATCCCATTGCTGTTTTTAATGCACCCTTGTTTACACTTCCTTTGTTGAGTTTATTTAACTTAAAGGGTGCGGTTATTACTTAATCTGCACAAGGGATATTTGTGTCCAGTGGGAGTTGGATCAGAGTTTATTGGGCGGTATGTTTTTCCTGGCTGTTAACTAGATGGTAGACAAAAGCTACATGGCCAAAATTTTACATGAACCTAGGACAAAAATAATCATAATAACTCATTGTTTTTAAACATTTCATGTTGTTATACATATCCTGTGTTGGGTGAATTCACGCATGTATTACATTTCCGTAAGAAGTCATTTTAAAATATTATCAGACAGGTAAATTAACTTTTATTTATTTATTTATTTTTTTTTTATGATTACTGTAGATTTTCAGTAGATCAGAAGTTAACACACAATTTGTTGATATTTAGTGACTCAGAGCCTCAAGTTCAATTTAATAGCTTGAACTCGAATCAAACATTAAACATAGATTCTCACATAGTTTACTGGAATTTTTTATTCTTTCAACTGGCCAATCAGAAGCCTCAAAAAATTATCACATTAAATTCGTGAAATCGACCATACGGCTTATCGATATTGTTTACTTGGGGTATTTATATGCTTTATTCAGTGTAATTCTGATATGGTGAATTATAGTAGAAATAAATTTGTCTTATTTTTCTTATCTGTACAGAAAAGCTAATAGAGGGTCTGAAGTCTCCAGATGCATCTCTTATGCTCCCTGACCTCCTGTCAATGTCCGACCCCTTTGGCAGTTCTGTAGAAGACATAATAGATGGTAATATGCATACACGCAAACACACACACACTAGTGTTACCTCTGACACCACACAGAGTTTCTTCTGTCCAAATAAAACATATACATGCTAAATAGTGCTCTCTCTCTCTCTCTCTCTCTCTCTCTCACTCACACAAACACACACACACACACACTCACACACACACACACACACACTTTCGTTCTTTTCCCTCCCACAAACACACAGGATGTACTGAGGTTTGTGTTGATTCCCTGATTCCTGGACTGGAGGCTCCTCAGGTCCATCCTGTGCAGACTGAAGCAGTGAGGACGGGTAGGACTGGCTCACTGAAAACTATGACTTTTTGGAATATTTAACACAGAACAATAGCAGAGAGATGTTTTCAGCCATTTAAAATTTGTGAGGAGAAAACTCACTGATATTTTAGGTATTAACGTTTCTCATCATCATTATTCCCTGTCATCATTCCCTATTGAACTTACAAATTATCGGCTTTTTAAAAAGAAAATTATTGAGATATTTTTTAAGCTATTTTAACATGATTCAATGGATTGATATTTTTAAAATGCATATTTATTTTTGAACAGCACTTTTTTTTTTTTTTTTAAACAGAATGCCGTCTCTTATACTGTATGTAAAGGCCCTTGAACACATCTCTCTCCCTCTCTTCTTCTCTGTTATAGATCCTCTGAGTGGAGAAGACTCTCTCCTAGGCAGTCCTTTTTCCTCCGGCCCCACCACCTGTCTAGACGAATTTGCACCTGTGTCAGGAGGATCCGCCCACAGCACGACAGGTGCGATCGCTCATTGCTCACTGACCACATGTCTGTGGGGTAACACTTGCTGCATCTCTGTCTGTCGGCTCCACCTTTCCAACATCTCATCAACTGTTTTATCTGTATTTACCCTTGTGTTGCTGCTTTGCTTTTTTTTTTTTCTTTCTCCAGACTCGACATGCTTGATCTCTGGCTTCGAGCCACCCGGTTCGGGTTCGGACAAAGCCGCAGATGACGAGTTTGACCCAATCCCGGTGCTGGTTTCCAAAACGTCTCAAGGTAAAGAGTTTAAAATGCCTTTGTTTTTTTTAGCACAGTATTGCATGTGCACATGGTTTGTGAGATCAGATTAGACCAAAGAAAAACAGCTGCTTTCAACATAGGTGTGTGCAAGAATTTTGTAATTATTGGAATTCTTTAGATCTTTCTTTATCTCTTGTACTTTCAGAGCGTCTGGCAAAAAAAAAAAAAATTCAGATTTCTATCACTTGATTAAAGTGCTTTATTACTACAGAACTGTTCTTTAATAATTACTTCTCTCTGCCCTCTTTTCCTCTGTCCTACCTCATTTATTTCTTGCCTTCCTTCCTAACACTAATGCCTGCTTATCTTTATTTCTTGCATTTTTATAAAACTTTCTTTTTTTTGCTCTTGCCTTCATACCTCCTTTTTCTTATTACCTTTTCTTATCTTTTGTCTTATTTGTTTTTCTTTCTTCCTCTCACTTCTGTTCTCCCCACTGCCTTTTCCTTTTCTTAATTTACCCCACCCGAATTGCCCCGCCCCCTCTCTTTAGGCTCCTCCCACAGCGCTACTGGCTCTGACTCCAGTTTGCCCAGTTTGGCTTGTTCACTGCTGCTGGTGGATCAGCTCATCGACCTGTAGAGCTCGACGCTCTCTGTCTAGATCTCTTACGTTATCCCTTCATCCACCCATCCATTCAGCTAGCCATTATTCCCTCCATCTGTCTAATTGCTTCGCTTTCAGGCTCCATCCTGCTGCCCACCCTTCTTTTTATTTCATCTCTCCATCACAATCCTCCTCTAAGGTTTTTTTCCTCTTTCGTGGTTCATCTCTACTTTATTCGTGTTTAGTCTTTCATCCGTTCGCTATTCTTTCATCACAAACCCGCTTTATTCGTGGGTTTCTGTGTGTGTGTCCGTGTGTGTGAGAGAGAGAGAGAGAGAGAGAGACATCTTGACATCTCACCTTATCGATTGTTTGAACATTTGCATCTTATCATATCTCAGACTTGCACTGCACTTTATAGTTTCTATTATTTAATTTATTTCATATAATACTATTTATTATATTTATTTGTATTTTTATTACCTTTATTTGCTTTTGTTTTCTTATTTTTTCTGTTTTTCTTTCTTATTCTATCTGTCTGTCTCTCTCTCTCTCTCTCTTTCTGTTTCTGTTTTTCTGTTTCTTATATTCTCTGTTTTTATCTTTCTTTTATACTTTATAATTTTCATTCTATTTTTTCAATCTTTGTTTTTTTTCTTTTTTTTCCTCTTTCTTTCTTGTTTCCTTTTTGTCATTTCTGTCATTTATGCATTTTCTCTTTCTTTCTGATTTCACTTCCGTTATTTCTCTTTTATCATTATTTCTTTTCTTTCTCTCGTTCTTTTCTCTCGCTCTTGTTTCTTTTTATTCATTAATTCTTCCTTTTTTCCCTCTCTGTTCATTTTGTTTGTTTTTCTTTCTTTTCCCACATGCTCATGCACTCATTTCTCTTCGTTTCCTCACTGACCACTCCCTCTTCCCCCTCTGATGTAAATAACTTGTTTGTGTGTGTGTGTGTGTGTGTGTGTGTGTGTGTGTGTGTGTGTGTGTGTGAAGCTGTAAGTGTAAATGAGCAGTGTATCTGCACTGTATGCAGTGATGTGTGTAAAGAGAGTCTTACTGTCGTTACCGTAGTGATATTAGAGATTATTATAGACTTTAACGAGAACTTTCCTGTATGCCTAATTAAGATTCTATGTGAATATGAATAGAGCGTTAGTGAACGAGTGAGTGTGAGATATAAACATATGTATATGAGTCATAGATTATTCAGAAGAATTCTTTATATCTTTACGTCATGTGTGTTGAATAGGCATGTGCCGATAACCGATTATATGAATTATTGCAATATCGTCAGACGATGTCGTGACCATGGACGCAGTACTGGCTCCCTCGGTGGGCAGCATACGAAAGGTGAAGGAAGAAAATGAATTAACGCAGTGTTCAGATCTCCATATTAGAGGCATAATAGCAATATTAGGAGTTCCTTCTCGACTGTAGAAGTATTGCCTGAAATTGTAGACCGTATAGACAGAGCAGCACACGGTGCACAACACAAATGGAGTGGCAGAATGTTCTGCTCCGTTCCACTCGGATAGTTAATCACCCGGTCAGTTACTCAGTCAATCTTCATCCATCTTAGTCAGTCTCTCAGGTGTCAGTCACTCATTCACTGCCAGACAGTTGTTCAGCCTGGTCTTTATTCACTCTGTCAGTTACTTTTCCACTGTCAGTCATAGGCAGTGCAACATTTGCTGTTAGTCTCATGCAGTCATTTACCTTAAGCCATCCAGTCTTAGTCAGTCACTCACTTTTTCTCAGTCAGTGATGGTCAGTCTCACTCACTCACTCACTCACTCACTCAACCCAGAGTCATTTAACCCCATTGTCTCTGTCAATCACTCAGTCTAAGTCAACTAATCTTTCAGTCTCAGTCATTCACTTAGTCTCAGTCAGTGACTCTCAGCCTCAGTCAGTCAGTCTCACTTACTCAGTCACTCAACCCACAGTCATTTAACCCCTCAGTCTCAGTCAGCGACTCTCAGCCTCAGTCACTTACTTAGTCTCAGTCAGCGACTCTCAGCCTCAGTCACTCACTTAGTCTCAGTCAGCGACTCTCAGCCTCAGTCACTCACTTAGTTTCATTCAGCGACTCTCAGCCTCAGTCACTCACTTAGTCTCAGTCAGCGACTCTCAGCCTCAGTCACTCACTTAGTCTCAGTCAGTGACTCTCAGTGTCACTCACTTAGTCTCAGTCAGTGACTCTCAGCGTCAGTCAGTCACTCACTCAGTCTCAGTCAGTGCCTCTCAGCCTCAGTCATTATCAGTCTCACTTACTCAGTCACTAAACCTACAGTGATTTAACCCCTCAGTCTCAGTCAGTGACTCTCACCGTCAGTCAGTCACTCACTCAGTCTCAGTCAGTGACTCTTAGCCTAAGTCAGTCACTCACTCAGTCTCAGTCACTGACTCTCAGCCTCAGTCACTCACTCACTTAGTCTGAGTCAGGGACTCTTAGCCTCAGTCACTCACTTAGTCTCAGTCAATGACTCTCAGTGTCAGGCTCAGCCATTAACCCCTCTCAGTCACTGAATCTCTCCTACTGAGACGGTCAACTAATCTCCTCAGTCAGTGTCAGTAAGTGACTCTCAGCCTCAGTCACTCACTCAGCTTGCCAGTTACTCTCACTCTCACTTAACCCCTCTCAGTCACTGAATCTCTCCTACTGAGACGGTCAACTAATCTCCTCAGTCAGTGTCAGTAAGTGACTCTCAGCCTCAGTCACTCACTCAGCTTGCCAGTTACTCTCACTCTCACTTAACCCCTCTCAGTCACTGAATCTCTCCTACTGAGACGGTCAACTAATCTCCTCAGTCAGTGTCAGTAAGTGACTCTCAGCCTCAGTCACTCACTCAGCTTGCCAGTTACTCTCACTCTCACTTAACCCCTCTCAGTCACTGAATCTCTCCTACTGAGACGGTCAACTAATCTCCTCAGTCAGTGTCAGTAAGTGACTCTCAGCCTCAGTCACTCACTCAGCTTGCCAGTTACTCTCACTCTCACTTAACCCCTCTCAGTCACTGAATCTCTCCTACTGAGACGGTCAACTAATCTCCTCAGTCAGTGTCAGTAAGTGACTCTCAGCCTCAGTCACTCACTCAGCTTGCCAGTTACTCTCACTCTCACTTAACCCCTCTCAGTCACTGAATCTCTCCTACTGAGACGGTCAACTAATCTCCTCAGTCAGTGTCAGTAAGTGACTCTCAGCCTCAGTCACTCACTCAGCTTGCCAGTTACTCTCACTCTCACTTAACCCCTCTCAGTCACTGAATCTCTCCTACTGAGACGGTCAACTAATCTCCTCAGTCAGTGTCAGTAAGTGACTCTCAGCCTCAGTCACTCACTCAGCTTGCCAGTTACTCTCACTCTCACTTAACCCCTCTCAGTCACTGAATCTCTCCTACTGAGACGGTCAACTAATCTCCTCAGTCAGTGTCAGTAAGTGACTCTCAGCCTCAGTCACTCACTCAGCTTGCCAGTTACTCTCACTCTCACTTAACCCCTCCCAGTCACCGAATCTCAGTCACTTTCCAACTCTGTCATTCACGCAGTCAGTAATTGTCAGTCACTCAGTCAACTAATCTCTCAGTCGGTCAGGCTCACTTAGTCACTCACTCACTCATTCACTCAGTCACACAGTAAATCAGTTACTCTCTCAGTCATACAGTCAGTCAGTTGGAGTCTGTATGTCATTAGGGGCCCAATATGGAGATCTGTGATTCAGCAGTGAATGTGTCCTTCGCCACCAGAGCCAGACGCTGCCCAGCGGAGACATCCACATTCATATGCGGAGTCTCATTTTCTGAACTCAGTATTGTGATGATCTCGCAAAGCCATGATATGAAGTTTAGCAATGATCATGAAATGAAAAAGAAATATTGGCACACGCCTGGTGTCTCTGAGCCCTGTGTGTGTGTGTGTGTGTGTGTGTGT
>JAAGKR010002984.1:0-13675 GCA_011419295.1 Clarias macrocephalus
AGTGGCGCGAGCCCATTTAGTGCTTTAAACGTCAAAAGTAGTATCTTAAAATCTATGCGAAATTTCACAGGGAGCCAATGCAGTGTAGATAAGATAGGGGTGATGTGCTCGTATCTTCTGGTTCTAGTGAGGACCCTCGCTGCTGCATTTTGCACCAACTGAAGCTTGTTTATACACCTAGTTGAACAACCAGACAGTAAGGCGTTACAATAGTCCAACCTAGAGGTGATAAAGGCATGAACTAATTTTTCTGCATCATTTAGTGCCAATATGTTTCTTATCTTGGCAATATTTCTAAGGTGAAAGAATGCTATCCTGGTAATATTATCTACATGTGCTTCAAACGAAAGGCTGGAATCTATAATCACACCAAGGTCTTTTACTGTTGCACTTGATGGAACAGAAAGGCCATCTAAAGTTACAGTGTGATCAGAAAAGCCTAATTCTAGCTACTTGTGGGCCTATGACCAGAACTTCTGTCTTTTCAGGATTAAGCAGAAGAAAATTAATTAACATCCAATCTCTTATGTCCTGCATACACTGCTCAATTTTAGCAAACTGGTTTTTCTCATCTGGTTTTGCTGAGACATATAATTGTGTGTCAGCATAACAATGAAAACTAATACCATGTTTACGAATTATGTTGCCCAGAGGAAGCATGTAAAGGGAAAAAAGCAGTAGGCCTAAAACTGAGCCCTGTGGAACACCAAACTCCACTTGAGAACATGAGGAATGGTCACCATCTAAATCTACAAACTGATAACAATCAGTCAAATAGGATCTGAGCCACAAGAGGGCAGTTCCCTTAATTCCTACTACCTTTTCTAATCTGTGAAGGAGAATACTATGATCAATGGTGTCAAAAGCTGCACTGAGGTCCAGTAGCACAAGTATAGTGACGCAACCCTGATCAGAGGCCCATAGGAGGTCGTTTACTACTTTAACGAGTGTTGTCTCTGTGCTGTGATGAGGCCTAAATCCTGACTGATACAGTTCATTAATGCTATTTCTATGTAGATGTGAACATAGCTGCTGTGATACCACCTTTTCCAAGATCTTGGAGATAAAGGGAAGGTTTGATATCGGCCTGTAATTAGAAATCAGACAGGGGTCAAGGTCAGGTTTCTTGATTAGCGGTTTAATAACGGCTAATTTAAAGGATTTGGGAACATACCCTCTACTGAGTGAACAGTTAATTACTTTCAACAGGTAGTGTTCAGGGGGCATCTGCCCTCTGGTTCTGTGTTCCCTGCCCACATTGTAACACAGTGAGAAACAAGATGGTCACACAGATAATGAATAAGTGCTCAGGGTAAAGGGTGCAGGTGCTTGTCTGTGGATGTAGGTGTAAGGGGGTGATCCGCACCCGGGTGGGCGGGGCGGATGCTGATTGCACAGAGGAAATGGAGGCGCAGGTGCATGAGTGGCTTCATAAGTATCTGAGTCTGTGGGAATAAGAGAGCGGTATGAGTTGGGTGCATACATTTCCTACTCACTGGCGCCGTTGCTGTCTTTCTTGATGAGCAAAAAGATATTCTATGAGCCAGCTGTCACCACAGCAGGGAAGGTCAAAGAACTGATGGTGGATTTCCGCAGGCACAAACACACTTTACTATCACCAGTGACCATTCAGGGAAAGGAAATTGAGAGAGTGATTGCAATCACTGCTTTCTTACAGAGAGAGAGAGAAACACACATGTTATAATAAACAGTTCTGAGCTGCCAGTGATCCAGACCCCCTCTGGACCTGGTTCTGGTTGGTGATGTCATCGCTTGGATGCCCCGTGTTGTCTGCTTGGGATGCGTATGGTGACTGAGGATGCATCTTGTCTGCTTGGGAATGGTTGTGGTGACTGATTTTTCACATTTGATACAAATTTCCATAATTTTCTTTTGATTGTATAAAGATTGCTTTGCGACAATGTCAATTGTTAAAAGCGCTATACAAATAAAATTGAATTGTTATAACACTACCAAAGCACGCTGACTTTGTATTTTACTTTGGGTGGATATTTGAACTCTCAGACTCTTCTGATGCATGCACTGTGGATCGGCAGGGTGGGATGTGTTGTGCTGGAGCATTCTTTCCAACCTCTAGGTTCTTTTCAACCTCCACGTTGAGCCCCAGCCATTGAAAGCAGTGTCAGATTTTCTCTATTGTTTTGTTTGCCAAAAAGTGTGAAATGGGCAAGGCAAGGTGTATCACTTTGTTTCCCTTGGCGGCTGTGGGGTCACACCAGTCACACTTTACCTGTTGAGACAAGAACATAACAGGATTACGGGGGTCTCTTCGCCACATTGATTTGCGTGCAGTGCTGTTTTTCTGGAGGTGCAGATGCCGCCTTTCGCCATCTGGGTCTGCGTGCAGTGAGCTTTCTCTGACCATGGCCCTCTTTTGTCAGTAATAAGCTGGGCCAGTCACAACCTAGGAGTAGAGTTGCCACTCTTTATGACTGTAATTAATCTTCATATCACCATGTGCCCTTTTTAAAAAAACGCTGCCGATATGAGCCGATATTAACAGCCTCAGGTCAGTCATAATATACTCAGATCACAAAGAGGGGCAACTTTTGCAAAGCAGACAACCAGCAAAATCAGAGTCCTTGCCATCGAGCAAGGAACTTACAGTTGGCATTCAGCAGAAGAAGAAGCATGCGATCGCTGGAGGGGAACTCGTGCGGATGTGCTGGTCAGTCATACAGCAAAACAGTGCTGTTTTGCTTGCGTTTGTTCCATGCGTTCTCGCACATGACAATGGGAGACACTTGAGCGATCTTTCCTTGCAGATCACATACTACACCAGTGGAGGCCTGTGGCATTTCCCGTATAGCGAAAAGGATGTGGGGGATCAGCTAGTCCCAATTTCACCCGGAAGCACTTGCCGCAGCATCCATTTTAGTGGCTGATTAAATCTTTCTTTGTCATCTTCTGCTTCTCCATCTATTTCCCGCACCTGACGCCAACAGTGTTTGAGGCATGTGTCCTCGCACTGGAGCTGTGCAAAACTGCCATCCTTCTGGATCTGTTAAGCCAAGAGAAGAAAGAGATCAGACGGAGAATATGCCTCACCTTCCACCTCTGCATCTGCTTCATCTACCGCCAGTCTGAGTGAGCCAGGCTGTCTGGGAGGTGGTCGACTTTTGCCTATGTCAGCGTCATGGCTCTCGTCTCTTTTGCTTCTTCACACCATTCGTTTCCTGCAGCATCTCTGGCTAGTCTCTCCTTATGAGGAGAGGGACAGAAAGATTAGGCACGACCCCTGGAACCACAGAATGTTTTCCCTGTCAGTCCTCCACAGTGAAGGGGAACCTTCTGCCGATCAGCATGCGCACAGGTGATCAAGAGAGGCCTGCAACTGTGATGACCGAGGAGCAAATTTCTCATTTCCCATAGGTAACAGCAAGGTAACAGCACTTCCCCTGTCAATGAGTGCCAGCAGTGGGGCTCTGACGATTCTGACCTAGTGGGTGAGAGCAGAAAGGATTTCTTCGGTCCGCCAGCTCTCGGCCCAGAGCCCCCGGGAAGATGCAAACATGCTGAGCTCGGGTGCTGTGGGCATCGGCTCATCCTGCGATGTATCTGTTCGGTGTAGTTGCTGTGGATGCTCACGTCGAGGGGAAGAATGTAACAGGGAGGGTTTTTATCTGGGAACCTCTTTTTCTCAGGTCCCAGAGAGAGTGTGGCCAGGGCGCATTCCACGGCACTGAGGACTACGAGCTGCTAAAATCTGAAATCCTAGTCTACTGCGGACTTTCCAATACTCTGGGCGTACGATGTACAGGCCATATTCGCCCGCCCCCAATGTCTTGGGTTTAATCTTGCTGTTTAGTTATGAAGCGAGCACCAATTCTCATCAAAGCTCTGTTTGTTTACTTGCATCACATTTTGTTCTCATCCAGTGGTTCGCCTCCAGCGAAGGGAATCACGGCGCTGCTGATTGGTTGGTGTGCTGAGGTTGAGATGAAGTCTTTCAGGAAGACCCTTCGGTGAGATGTTGGTTTCCTGGTTACCTATGGTGGCACTCTGGAACTTCTTCTGAAAAGAGCGGATGAAAGAGAGGGAGAAACTGCTTGCTTCCTTCAGACGGCATGATGTTCAGACGCCGTCTGCCTGCAAGGGTGGCAGAGCGCCCGCAAGGGCAGAAGAACGTGCTGCGAGGAAGTCCCACAGTCGTTTGTTCCAATCAGTGGTGTTTGTGAGCATAGCTACGCCCCATATAGTTCCTCCCTTTCGTGCATACATTAATCTGTGATTTGGTCTGTCACGTGGGAGGCCATCTCAGTGGAGTTTTAGTCATTTAGATAAAGTATATTAACATGAGTCTGGTTCATATGACTAAAATTTCATACACATCAACATTCATTGAATACACAGGGCTTATATTTGATACCAAACATTTGATATCTTGCATACCCCATCCATACCTTTATCTATAACAAGGGTTATACAGGCTGGTTACACTCCCTGAGTTTACGATAAACATGTTGGACACAACACAATCATACATTCTATATGAGCACATAAATATAATTTTATATTTGCCCTACTGGCATACTTTAACTGATTTAGCATTATGAAGTATGTATGTTCTCTGTTCTGGGGCCAAGAGGTGAAGCAGGAAACGCACTCCGGGGATCAGCAACTGGTAGGAGGTTGTGAAACTGGCTTCTTTCTCATTCAAGGGGGCTGCTGGTTGACTTAAAAACTGTTTGAGTGGGGATGGGAAACGCTTCTCTCTTGTGCAAGGAAGTTGCTTTGCAGATTTACCCCATCTGAGTTGGAAACGTGAAACCGTTTCTTTCCTTGTTTGCTGATGTTCGTAAACTGTCTCTTCCTCTTCCTTGCTGATTTGCACCATTTGAGGTTGGGATTGGTGAAAGCCATCTGGGTTTCCTCTATTGACGTGTCATGTTTCCACCTGCTTTACACCACAGAGAGTGATAACGTTATCAGCATGGCGCATTTTGCTGGAGGGTGACAGATTCACGGCTCCCTTTGAGGTGGCCTGCTAGTCCCAACCAAAGATTGCAGTAGGCTCCGTAAAATCAAATAGATTTTACTTCTTCATTTCAGAGAATTTTCATCACAAATTCTGCTTTGACTTAAACACCACTTGTAGATTAGTATGATATATACTGCAATAGTACAAAAAGTATGTATTTGGATGGAAGTACTATTTTACCAGTCTGCTAGCCTTTACAGTAACGACAGATGAACGACAGTAACGCTACACAGGAGCGTGGCCGGAATGCAGAAGCGAAGGTCAAATACTGGGAGATCAGCCAAATCGTAAAGCGGGAGCCATAGTCAAAAGAGGAAGTGTTAAATCGGTAACCGGAAAATCAAGCAGCGAAGCGTCAATCCAAAAAACTTAAACAAAGAGCCGTGGTCAAAAGCAAGGAAGCGCGAGATCAAAACCGGGAGATCAAAAAGAGCGAGGCAAACAAATCCGAGACAAGAGACAAAAGGCAAGAACCGGGAAACAAAGCGAACTTGGCAACGTGAACACGAGAAAAAGAAAACACGAGAAAATCGAGGTATGTAACACACAAGATAATCCAGCGATTTAAGCAGCGTGCAGAGCATGCTTAAATCGCTGCAGTAATCAGCGAAGGATAGGAAACAGGTGCGCAGGAGGGGCTGAAACGGGACTGTGGGAAAAAACACATGACGGGTAAGAGAAACAAAGGCACATGTCAGCGGTGACAGTGTGGGAAAAAATTCAGACAGAACATGAATCATGACACTGCATTTGTCGCATCATCAAAAGGAATTTCAATCATTATCAAGTAAAGCATGACTGCGGGATAATTCCTTCTATTGGTTTTCACCTAAATGAGAATGGGTTCCCTTTTGAGTCTGGTTCCTCTCAAGATTTTTTCTTTGCCATTGTCACCCTCGACTTGCTCATGAGGGACTTTCTAATCATTTTGATTCATACACATTTTTCAATTTTTATACAAATTTCAATAGTTTTCTTTTGATTGTGTAAAGCTGCTTTGCTACAATGACAATGTTAAAAGCACTATGCAAATAAAATTTTATTGAATTGAATAGTTGAGCATTGCATAACTGACATTTTCAAGAGTTTTTTTTATTTTGGCTGCACTGCTTTGCAATGAATACAGACCAACCGACCAGCAGTGGCAACATTCCTGACATCTGTGGTCAGTGCTTGTGCTGGTTGTATGCAGTCACATGTGCAGGGCATAGATATATCTTTGTTCCCCATGTGCCTTGTGATTTCACCCTTCTTTGTACAGTGTCTCCTGTCTAAGCAGAATGGAAGGTACAACAGACAGATACTCATCGCGTCCATCAACCTTAAAAATCCCTAATCCAGACCCCAGCTGTGGTCAAGGTTCCCATGCAGACAGGAATTGCAGAGTCTGTGGAACCATTACATCATCAGTCTGTGTTTTCCATGACATCGTGGGCTGATTGTATTTTGTCTGCTTGTTTACCTTTGCTTTCTATCAAACACCTGGCTGATAATTTTTACTGTCACAACCATTTATAACAAAAGAAAAAAAAACATGAGCATGCTGATAATAAATTGAAGAAACTATTATTTTCATTATCATCATCAATCATTAACAGCCATGCATAATGAAAACACAAACTTTTGTAGTCATACAAGAAAACATTTTGCATTATGCTTTACATGTGTATGTATATGTCTCATACTTGGTATGATTCCCGATTGCACTGATAATGGAATTATATCTGCATATGTCTGATATCCAAGAACGTATATAAACAGTGAAACCTCGGATTACAAGTAACATGGTTTGCAAGTGTTCCCAAGACGAGCAAAATTTTTTATAAATTAAACAAGCAAGTCATGGTTTACACTTGTTTTGACGCCGAGCATCGCGTGATCACAACTGAGCCAATGGCGCTGCGAAATTGTGGGTTCTCGTCTCCCCTGCTTGGTCTTAGTGCGCTTCTCTTACTCGTATAATCAATATCCGTGCACATGTGTGCTGTTTACTATAACACTGTGGCCACATGTGTTCGTGTGAAACATATTTTGTTTTTTATACGTGTGTGTACAGCGTGAGTATACTGTTTATTATAACACACATGTGTGTGCATGTGTAAAGCAAAAGCAAGTCTCATTAGAGAGATTAAAGATCCATGTTCTCTCTCTGCGTCAGCCTGTTCTTTGTGTGTGTGCACCTCATTGGACACTGTGCCCCTTCACACACACCTCTCCTCCTCTCGCCTTCACACACACACACACGCACACACACCCCCCTCCTCCTCTCACCTTCACACACACTCACTCTCTCTCTCTCTAACGGGTAAAGTGCTGGTTAATTTATTTTATTTTTACTTTACAGCATTGATTCTGTTAGTGTGCACTTACTCTCATGTCATTAAAGAGATTTCTTGTTTATTGTTCCGATGAAACAGTGTTTACATTAGTGTGTATGTGTGTGAAACTCAAGTAAAAGAGGTTACTGTGTAAGACAAGAAGAGGGGAGAGGAAAGGGTCTCATTCCTCCTCTCCTCTTATTCCTCTTCATACACATACACAAACACACACACATACACAGAGCCTGCGTGCATAAACAGAAACACTTATATGTCGGGATTTATTTTGACTTTTTTTAGGTGCAGGTTAATATGTATGAATTTGAACAAATACTTTAAGTTTACATTATTTCTTATGGAAAAATTAGTTTTCCCGCTTCCGGAACGAATTATGCTTGCAATCAAAGGTCTCTGTAAGAGACTACCCCTAGAAGTTACAGTGTGCACATGTTTGTTTTTGTTTTGTAGTTTTTTGTTAGTCAACTCAGTTTCCCAGAAGGCACCTCGGTCAGGTGATGCAGGTGCTCACCTGAACCGAGGTAGCTCGTTATTAGGGTTATAAATAGCTGATTGTTTTGGGAAACTGGGCCATCATTGATACTGTCAGTGGGCATGTGTTTTTTTTAATTTTTTTTATTGTTTTATTTTACTTACGTTTGTTTATATGGGCTCTACCTTGTTCTGTGATCTGTGTGTTGTGTAAGTGTACCATTTTAGTTTATGCTGTGTGTTTGTGTGTGTATAGTGTCGTGTGTTTGTTAAGTTTCCTTTATCCTCCAGTGTGCTCCCCTAGCCTCCAGTGTGCTCCCCTAGCCTCCCGTGTGCTCCCCTAGCCTCCAGTGTGTTCCCCTAGCCTCCCGTGTGTTCCCCTAGCCTCCCGTGTGTTCCCCTAGCCTCCCGTGTGTTCCCCTAGCCTCCCGTGTGCTCCCCTAGGCTCCAGTGTGCTCCCCTAGGCTCCAGTGTGCTCCCCTAGGCTCCCGTGTGCTCCCCTAGGCTCCAGTGTGCTCCCCTAGGCTCCAGTGTGCTCCCCTAGCCTCCAGTGTGCTCCCCTTAGCCTCCAGTGTGTTCCCTTAGCCTCCAGTGTATTCCCCTAGCCCAGGGGTACTCAAATATAAATTTGAAAGATCCACTTACCAAATTTCTATTCAGTCCGAGCTACGGAAAAGTGACGGTCAAATTCCAAGTAGAGAATTACAAAAAAGGCAATCCTAAAACTTTCGAACTATACACAAAAAAAGACATGTTAGGCCTTTTTGTGTGAAAGGTGACACTTCTTTGTGCGACCAGTTGTTTGAATTTAGGCATAAAAGGTGTGAGGGCCAAGCGGAGGCACTGATGTAAAGGTTCATTGGTGAGGGTGCTGCAGTATGTGTTTTTCACCATATCACCATTTTTCAATCATAATTGAAAAGGCAGATTTACAGCAGTATGTTGAGGGAAACATTATGATAATTTGAAGAGTCATCTTCTGCAGGAGAGGAACACCTGATGCAGTAACCATCTTTGTCCAGTGAGATTCCTGCAGTGCTAGGTTTTTAGCTCAATCAGTTCTGTTTGCAGAGAAGCAGCACGGGCCCATTGGAAGACTTTTGTGGCTTCATTTTAGAATTCTGCAATATATATTTTTTTTACAATAAATGGATTTTCGATGCACAGCAAGACTTGTTTTTCCAGAGGGAAATCTACAAAGCGAGTTTGGAATTTTTTTATCAGCTTGTCCAGCAATTCAGCATAATTGTGATGGGAGTCTGATGCTAGCATTATGAAAATAATTTTAATGTTATCTTAATGTTCTCTGACATTTCACGGTAAGCTTGATTTTTATTCACCAAACTGCCTGTTTTAAGCGAAATTTGCACTGCTCGCGAACGATGAGACTGCCTGTTCACCGGCCTGACCCAGAGCATGTGACCGGTACATGAATCTGGCTGCGGTGAGAGAGTGAGTGAGTGTGGTGGGGGTGGGACTAGCAGTAACGCTGCTATAATGATGCTGTTACCGCTGCTGTGATTGGACATAGATGAAGCAGCCAAACCGAGTAGAAGCCTCAAAGATATATCGCGCGGAAACACAGTTGCGCACTTCATTGAGAACTCATATAGATTATGATTAAATTTGCATGTTTGTTTTGGCGTCGGTCCAGATTTAACCGTATTTGGGTCCGGATGCGGACCAGAGTCCGCCTATTGAGTACCACGGCCTATGGTCCCCTAGCCTCTAGTGTGTTCCCCTGGCCTCTAGTGTGTTCCCCTGGCCTCTAGTGTGTTCCCCTGGCCTGAGTCCGCCTATTGAGTACCACGGCCCTAGCCTCTAGTGTGTTCCCCTGGCCTCTAGTGTGTTCCCCTGGCCTCTAGTGTGTTCCCCTGGCCTCTAGTGTGTTCCCCTGGCCTCTAGTGTGTTCCCCTGGCCTCTAGTGTGTTCTCCCGTTAGCCTCTAGTGTGTTCTCCCGTTAGCCTCTAGTGTGTTCTCCTCTTGTCTCTAGTGTGTCTCCCGTAGCCTCTAGGGTGTTCCCCTCTTGTCTCTGGTGTGTCCCCCTCTCGCCTCTGGTCTCTTTAGGTTGCCCTGTCTCGAGCACCGTCCCAGTCATGGCTGTCCCTTCGTGTCAGTCCTAAGCCTTCGTGTCAGTCCTAAAGGGGCTGGAGTGCTTAAAAGGGTCTGAAATGCTGAAAAGGTCTGAAATGCATAAAAGGTTCTGAAATGCTGAAAAGGTCTGAAATGCTTGTTTTGTGCACAATTAAAGACTTTATGTTGATACAACCCCTCTGCGCCTATGCCTGCCCTTTATGCCCATGCCGATAACATCTGCCCGAACCGCCTGTCATACCAGTTTGTGACAGTTCCACTGTATACAAACAATATAGTAACTGTTTTAGTGCATGTGTGGCACCATAGACACACGGACATTAGGCGAGGTCTTATGGAAAAAGAGTAATTTTATTTAGGATAATGGGGAAGGAAAGGGTTTGAGGGAAGATGCAAAAAAGTAAAGTGGTGAAGATATGCATGTGCGGTTCTGGAGGCAGTGCCCAGCTGGCGTATGGGCACGAGGCTGGGGAGCAATGGCAGCAGGCAGAGTTGGCCTGCGTGGGCAGTGCAAGCTCCCTCGAATAGTTCCTCTTTGCTGACTGTCCCTCCCAGCTCTCCTTGAGCGTGGACACAGATGGACGGCTTTCCCTGCTGGGAACGAGGGCCTTAACGTGAAACACAGTGAGCAGTCTTTTCTAGGCTGTCCTCAATGAGAAGATCAAACAGCTGCTTTCTGTTCTATGCCTTTAACATCCCTGGGGCGTATTTCATCAGCATGCCACTCTTCTGCATTCAGCATCCGCCGCAAGACATTACTCAGTAGATCTCCAGGACCTCAAGCTTAACTCCCTCCTTCGTTTTTATACTTCAAAGAAAGCCCTGCAGAAGGGGAGGCCGCCTGCCTAGTGAACCTACGATGTGAGCAAGAAGTGACAAAAGATTCAGCATTAAAGATGATTATTAGCCAGCCATGCCCATTTCCAGTGGCCCTGCCCCTTTGCACACCTGCAGAAATGGGGCCGTCTGCCTACGGTGTGAGCAAGGAGTGACAAAAGATTCAGGCACATGCCCATCACCGTGACAATATGTATGTTTGTGTGCATCAGAATAAGAATTATATAAGACAATTATTTACTTATCGTAACAAAGTAAACAACTCAGTTACATTGCAATCTTCTTCCTCTACGACTTCACTGTTGAGAACCATCCAAAGAGCTTCCTCACCTGTATAGTGAATTATTTTCCAAACAAATAGGAAAGTCTCTGAATCTGTGTGTAAACTTGATGTATTCATGGCATTGTCCAAGGGGACGTGGCCTTGTATGTAGATTGCCCAAACTATTTACCTTGTGAATAGCGTGTGGGCATGTCATGTCTCATGTCATTATCAGATAGTGAAGTGCAACAGAAAGATTCCTACCTCTCTTTGGATTTATAAGGATTACATAAACTGAAAATATTTTAGTTCTTTCATTTAAAAGTAGACAATTTTAGCGACAATTTCAGACATTTTTCAGAAGAATATCTGCGGAGACTGAGACGGCTGAAAGCATACCCTTTTTATTTTCTATATTCCACAAAAGCACAATGTTTTGTTGATAAAAGTAGACCCTTTACAAATTCAAATGATGTACCACATTTATGTGCATGATAAAAAATGACAGAATTTTAGTCATACATACAGTCATACATACAAGTTATGTACTGTATACTATCATACATACATCATACATCATACTTTTCACGGTTAACAGATAAAGTTGTCCCGCCTGCGGGCCAGTTGACACCAAAGGGTTAAACCAACACCACCAATTCAATCCTCTTGTGAGAATTTTCTATATTAAAAAAAAAGATTTTATTGCAATCTCAAGTATACTGGAATGATTTGAGGTGGCATAAAATAATTAATTCATTATTAATGAACATTTATTAAATAAAAATTTAGACGTTATCACAATTATTTTAAAATAATATCTAATAACAACAGAATTTATAATAATTTGTTCCCCTTTCTATTAGAAATCTAAATTAGAAAGAAGAGTTTTAGCAGCAGATCAGATCAGTCCTGCTATCATGAGGACTGAACTTGTAAAACGTCAACACTGTGCATGCTCAGGGAGGGAAATCCACATACTGTATAACTAAAGGAGAAAGCTTCACCCCTAATGCCCTGGTAATGACGCATTCTGACATACCATCCCATAGGAACAGAAAGACACTTGAGTTCAGGACCCAGTAAAGTGTTTTGTGTGCTCCACCACAAAACACAATAATAACGTTTAAAAGGCAGCGTATGTGTTGTGTGTGCTGATAGTGACTGATAATATGTAAGAAATAACTGTAAATATGATGCATGTTTGTAAATACTGTGTATTTGTAGTGCCCTCCGTTCTCTCCAAGATTACCAACTTCCCCAGGTACCCTCTGGTGACTCTGGCATTGGTGCTCTTCATCATGTTGATCCATACCTAAACACAATGTTACGTTTCCACTCTCCCTTCCCAGGAGGTAATAGCATAAGCTTTTGCCTGCTTTTGCAGTGAAGTTGATCAGGTGTGCTGCAACAGTGGCAAAGTGAGATATGAACCTTCTATACATGTTTCGTTGTTATGGGTTTTAGACTGTTCTTGATCTACCTTGTCAACATTTGGTCGTATTTGTCCAGACCTGAATAGGTACCCCACAGTTACCCCAATAGCACAGTTTCATGCTTAGCCCACTCTCATTTACTACTGTTAAAGGTGAGTCCAGCCTACGCAATTTTACTCTCATCAAGTGGCAGGTAATCTTGATATGCAATAGTCTTCTGTGCCCTATAGAACCAGGCTTCTCATGTTGAAAGGTGGCTAAGATCAATTGGCCCTTACAGGCAAGATCTTGCTTTCCAGCTCTTCTACTTCTTGCACCTGGCAAATCAGGAGCACCTCAGTGTCAGGACGGCTTCTTTTGATCCACTCCCTCAGCAGGTTTACATGGTAAGTCTGGTGCTATTTATTTGGTCTGTTATAATCTCCTCTATAATGCCTACCATAAATAACAGCTGCACTGACTTTAGGGAAGGTGATAAATCTCAGATGAAATGCTTCATGGAACCTTGTAGCAAAATCAAAAATCACAGGTATGTATTGGTAGCATGAGCTGCTCTTTTCTAATAGGCCCACAATTTCCAAGGTGACCTGATAGAATGGAGTTGAGAGGACAGGCAGGGAATGGAGAGGAGTTCAGTAAGACAGACGAATGGCACTAGTTTTTTGATAGACTGGGCATGTGGGGCTATATTATTTCATATCACTATACCATGATGGCCAAAAGAAGCATGAACTGACTCTAAGATTGGTGTTCTGATGAGCTAGATGTCCCAACCATGACTGAGATGGTGTGTGCAAAGTATAAAACTACAGCATGGCAACAGGAGAGTAAAACTATCTGTTTATCATTATCTTTTACATTTTATTTATATTTAATAAATAAACACTTATGTATAATATTTATAATATAAATATTTATATAAATATATAGTATTTTTTACAGGGTTGCAGCTTGGGCCCTAGTTAAACCGGACATGACAACTGTTTTATTTTATTTGCTGTATGGTTACTAGGGGTGCTCCGATTGATCGGTCGACGATCATAATCTTTGGGAAGTTTGATTGGCAGTCTCTATAATGCCCCATATAGAAAAGCCGATCAGATGACGCAAAACTTGCGGGACAATTTTTTTGTGCGCTGCTAAAATGGCTTCACAGGTCTGGCAGTCCTACGTGTTGTGTGAAAAAGACAATACAATAGCAATCTGCAACCTGGGTAACAAGGCAATTCCACGAGGCGGG
>JAAGKR010002984.1:13695-24597 GCA_011419295.1 Clarias macrocephalus
TACATGTTTCGTTGTTATGGGTTTTAGACTGTTCTTGATCTACCTTGTCAACATTTGGTCGTATTTGTCCAGACCTGAATAGGTACCCCACAGTTACCCCAATAGCACAGTTTCATGCTTAGCCCACTCTCATTTACTACTGTTAAAGGTGAGTCCAGCCTACGCAATTTTACTCTCATCAAGTGGCAGGTAATCTTGATATGCAATAGTCTTCTGTGCCCTATAGAACCAGGCTTCTCATGTTGAAAGGTGGCTAAGATCAATTGGCCCTTACAGGCAAGATCTTGCTTTCCAGCTCTTCTACTTCTTGCACCTGGCAAATCAGGAGCACCTCAGTGTCAGGACGGCTTCTTTTGATCCACTCCCTCAGCAGGTTTACATGGTAAGTCTGGTGCTATTTATTTGGTCTGTTATAATCTCCTCTATAATGCCTACCATAAATAACAGCTGCACTGACTTTAGGGAAGGTGATAAATCTCAGATGAAATGCTTCATGGAACCTTGTAGCAAAATCAAAAATCACAGGTATGTATTGGTAGCATGAGCTGCTCTTTTCTAATAGGCCCACAATTTCCAAGGTGACCTGATAGAATGGAGTTGAGAGGACAGGCAGGGAATGGAGAGGAGTTCAGTAAGACAGACGAATGGCACTAGTTTTTTGATAGACTGGGCATGTGGGGCTATATTATTTCATATCACTATACCATGATGGCCAAAAGAAGCATGAACTGACTCTAAGATTGGTGTTCTGATGAGCTAGATGTCCCAACCATGACTGAGATGGTGTGTGCAAAGTATAAAACTACAGCATGGCAACAGGAGAGTAAAACTATCTGTTTATCATTATCTTTTACATTTTATTTATATTTAATAAATAAACACTTATGTATAATATTTATAATATAAATATTTATATAAATATATAGTATTTTTTACAGGGTTGCAGCTTGGGCCCTAGTTAAACCGGACATGACAACTGTTTTATTTTATTTGCTGTATGGTTACTAGGGGTGCTCCGATTGATCGGTCGACGATCATAATCTTTGGGAAGTTTGATTGGCAGTCTCTATAATGCCCCATATAGAAAAGCCGATCAGATGACGCAAAACTTGCGGGACAATTTTTTTGTGCGCTGCTAAAATGGCTTCACAGGTCTGGCAGTCCTACGTGTTGTGTGAAAAAGACAATACAATAGCAATCTGCAACCTGGGTAACAAGGCAATTCCACGAGGCGGGAAGCACCCAAAGCATTTTAACACCACAAACCTCATCAGACCATATCAGAGAGAGCGGGAGAGTTCAGTAACTCGCGCGCCGCCGCTCACTCAGATGTTTGTCAAACGTAAATTTTTTTAAACAAGTTTTTAAACATGGAAAAAAATTAAACATGTTTAATTTTTTTGCCAGTCCTCGCGGATGCTTGCGGACCTTGCAGAACTTCCGGCGACTCACGTCCTACTTGTCTGTTGTTTTATTTAATTTTATACAATCTACTAGAAAGTTGTATTTGTCAAGCTCTAAGCTGTTCCCAATTACTAACCAAGCACAGGCTGCTATGTTTTAAGTTGACGTGTTGCACATGTTGCTTGCCAATAAATACAGTTGTCAATTCATGATATTCCTCTTCTTGTAATTTCAATACTTAATTTATATTGTTGTTAGATATAGTTTAATAAATAATGCTACATGATAAGGCTTCGAGTAGACCCTGTAATCGGTGATCGGTATCGGTATCAGCCGATATAGCTTCTAGTGATCGTAGATCAATGATCGGCCCAAAAAATCCTGATCAGAGCACCCCTAATTAGGTGCTGTGGCATCAGCAGTTTTTAATCAGCCTTTTTTTTTTAATTTATTTTAATTTACCTCTACCATGGGGTAAAAACGTTGGTAACCATGTACAGTATACTGAATCTGGCATAATCAATGTTAATAGTCCAGGATATGGAATTTCTTAAGGAAAACAGCGTTACCAGTGTCCATCAAAGCATGTAACTGCTTGTTATTCCCTGCAGAACACATGATATTATCTTCTAACTTTGTATTTGTAGGTAAATAGCAGTCTCCCAATAACTTGGATTTACGAATGTGCATATAGCGGCATTAGTGGATTTTTACTGCTGGCAGTAAAAACACACATAGTCCTTTGTCATGTCTTTTCTCTCAGTCTTACTTCCCCCAGGCTCCACCAGCTTACCTCCTATGACCTTTCTTTGTTCATTGCAATATCTGCCTTCAGAGCTCGTCCTATCAGCACGTGTAGGAAACGACATGCCCATTCTTCTTCTGGCACATTTTGTCACCGAATCGTTTCTCAACTGAAAAGAGCAAGAAAAAGCTGCAAAATAAACATGGAGTTCTGCTAATTGAATGTTAGCCATCTTTTAAATTACAGTAAACTCTTGTTTTTAAATAAGTTTTCTGTCTGATTTTTTTTAAATGTAGGAAAGTGAAAATATTTACCTAACCATTTTTTAATCACATTATACTATGTAAACAGACATCATCTCCAATTTTACATGCATTATACAAGTAAAAGAATGGTTTTGATTGTACAATGGTCAAAACTTCCCTTTTTTGTTCAGCCCAAATTTAGTTGTATCCAATTTAGTTGTAACATGTATCCCTGTCATTGGTGCGTTCCCCCATCAAGGCTACTACTACCAGTCAGAAAGGGCCGAAGACTTTCACTTGTTTCCTCCAAACCATGAAAGATGAAAACCATCTTTTCAAACTGCTCACTCATGCACTGTTGAGAGCGGAGTAACTGTCTCGGGGGACAGCGCTATCCACTCCTTCAGCTTGCGTGTGCACACAGACATCTGTGACTGGCTGTAGAGCCATGATTGATGTGAAAGCACAAAGCACTGCTCAGCCCTCCCCTCTGAGAGAGCTCTCTCCAATCCTCTGGCTGCGAGAAATTACAGGATTACCTGGGAAGCAAACTAGTCTCCAGAAGATAGGACGAGCACTTTCCCACTGCGCCACTTGGAGGCCGGTCAGAATTCTTTCATGATATCTTTTTGGCTCGACAGAATTATATGAAACTTTGGCAATGCTTAGGTATTTGTCCGAAGTTCTACCTAAGCCACAAATTAAATCAAAATGTTGAGTAAAAGTTAAGTTAAGAGCAGTTATGTGCCAGTTTGTGTCACAGCATCTAACATTAACTAATTTAGCATTTTTTCATAATTTTGTTTTTTACCCAGCTGCTGATTGTAAAAACACACCTTCTTTGTCATGTTTTTTTTCTCTCAGTCTTATTCCCCCATGCTCCACCAGCTTACTGTGTCCAGTCTGTCTATGCTTGCTGTCGTGGGGTGTACCTGGCTTCTTGATAGCAGTTCCTTGGAGTTGGTGTACTCCAGCGCCAGCTTTGCTGCTGTAAGTTCATCAGAAGTTTCATGTTCAGGTTCATCTCGTACCCACGTCCTTACTTCGGATGGGATGACACACAGCATATGCTCTAGGATGATCGCAATCTCCTTTTTGCTGCAGGCTTTGGGTTGGATTCATCTCAGGTAGAGCCCCTTCAGACGAAGGAAGATCTATGTCAGTGACTCTGAATTTCTGACTCAGTGAATTTCTGACAGTAGGTCTCTGGTGAGATGTCAAACCTCTGCAGCAGTGCCCCCTTCAGGTCCTGGTACACATTAGACCTTTCTTTGTTCATGGCAGTATATACATCCAGAGCTGGTCCTATCAGCCGGGGTAGCAAACGACATGCCCATTCTTCTGGTACATTTTTCACCAAAACGGTCTCTCAACTGGAAAAAAGCAATTGACACATGCTGCAAAATAAACATGGATTTCTGCAAATTGATTGTTAGTCATCTTTTAAATTACAGTAAATTGTTGTTTTTAAATAAGTTTTCTATCTATTGACAATATATAACAGTGAACATAAAGATTTCTACAATCAAAACAAAGCTAAATTACTTTAAATGACTTAAGAAAGTGAAATACATTTACATTTACCTAACAGTTTTTTTTTTCCAGATTATCCTACGTAAACAGATATCATCTCACATTTTACATGCATCTATATAAGTAAATGAATGGTTTTGGCTGTACAATGACCATAACTCTTTCCATTATATCTTTACGTTTCATACATTGGAGGACCAGAAACCAGTCTCAGAAAATTTTCTGTCTGTCTGTTTGGTTGTAGGTCTTTTCAGCCAGATTTTGTCACAGTATCACACAAATCTGTCCTGACAGAATTAAATGAAACTTTGGCAGTACAGTATTTTATTAAACTAATTTTTCACTTTTTTTTTCACATTTTTGGGCGTGCTATACGCATCACTCAACAGAAGCACAGTGCCAATCAACAGACAGTATGTGGAAAACACAGAAATAACAGTAATGCATCTACAATTTAATGTAATGTGCCAAAATCCTCAAAAAACAAAAACAAAAGCATGACACAGCATGGCCTACTCCAAGAATAAGGAGTATGTTCTGAAACCACGGCACATTGCAACATGACAACATGGGTCATAGCTTTTCTAATTACAGTTAAATACAAGAGACACTCAGAAGTACAAACCTTTCAAGAAGATAGTAAAGGTAATGACTGTTCACTGAGTTTCTTATAGATGTAAACACATCTCTCTCTAACTTTCTCTCATGCACAGTGTGGACTTCTAGCACTTATCTGTATGTACCAATTTAATTATATTAAAATACAGTTAAAACCTGAGTTGTGAGCATAATTTCTTCTGGAAATGTGCTTGTATATCAAAGCACTCGTATATCAAATGTCCTCATAAGAAATAATGGAAACTTCAACAATTTGTTCCACAACCCAAAAATATTGATATAAAAATAATTCAAACTAAATGTAAAAATGTAAAAATTAAAATTAACCTGCACTTTACCTTTGAAAAGATTAATTTGTTTTATTTTTACTTTACAGCAGTGATTGCATTTTTCCAAGATCCATTTTCTCTCTCTCTCTCTCTCTCTCTCTCAGCCTGCAGTTTGTGTGTGTGTGTATGTGTGTGTGTGCACTTCATTAGACACTGTGGTCTTCCCCACCTCCTCTCGCCTTCACACACACACAAAAGAATCGAGACAGAGCAGTGTTTGCGTTAGAGTGTGTGTGTGTGTGTGTGTGTGTGTGTGTGTGTGTGTGTGTATGTGAAGGCGAGAGGAGGAGAGGAGGAGCACAGTGTCTAATGACATGCGCACACACACAGACAGTGCAAGCTGAGAAAGAGAGAGAGAGAAAATGGATCTTTAACCTTTCTAATGGCACTTGCTTTTGCTTTACACACGCGTACACGTGTTATAATAAACAGTACACGCGCATGGGAAACGACGACTTTTACACACAAAAACACAAAATAAAAGATGCTTTACACGCACACACGTGGTCACAATGTTATAGTAAACAGTATATGCCTGCACGGATGTTGATTATATCAGTGAGAGACGCGCACTAAGACTGAGCAGGGGAGACGATTACCCATAGTTCCGCAGCGTGAGAGAGAGAAAAACCATTGGCTCAAAAACCAAGACTTGCTCGTTTTTCAAGTCAAAATTAATTAAAAAATTTTGCTCGTATTGTGGAACACTCACAAACCGGGTTACTCGCAATCCAGGGTTCCACTGTATTTTTTAATTATGCTTGTCTTGTGAAACACACGCAGACCAAGGTACTTGCAATCCAAGGTTCCACCATATTCTTACTGAGATTACTTAATATTTCAATAATGTTGAGTGGTATAAGTGAATTTTAATGTGCTGGAGTAATTTTAAGACAATACTTAATTTTTATCTGATCTACTTTTTCAATTTCTCATCTGTAATTCCGATTACCAAACAGGCTGACGATTAAAGACGTACAGTAAAACCTTGGATTGTGAGTAACTTGGTTTGCGACTATTTTGCAAGATGAGCAAAACATTTTAATAAATTTTCATTTGATAAACGTTTGTTTTATTTCAGACTGAGTATATTCCCTTCAAATTAACCTTGATTTATTTAGAAAAGTTGCATATTTTTCCGGTTATACAATTGTGATAAGTCCACCTTTATACCTCTTTGAATCAAGTTTACTAAGCATTTTCTTGCCTCTCTTTCATTTGAAATATAAGGGACACTTCACTTTAGAATCATTTTTATTTTAGCAAATGCATGTTTTTCAAACCATACTATTCCGTCAAAACCAATTAAAAACAGCACAACCATGTAAAAAATAGTATATTCCTATAGTGTAAAATTAAGCATTTTTGCTTTATTCTTATAACATCTAATATTCTCGCTCTATTAAATTTTACAGGTATTTCCTGTTAAAATGCCAAATACCTGGATTTTTTTTTTTACAATAAATTTCTTTAAAAATTTTATATACTCACCCTAAAGCATTCCAAATAGCGAAGTTTCTTCACCATCATTCACTTTTAAAATGGTGCTCTCCAGAGGAAGGCTGCTCATTACTTCTGCCAAGGCAAGTTTGTCCAGGGCTGGTGGACAAAATAGGACATCAGTGCTGCTTTGCGTGACTTTTCTTTCAGTCTTTGGCACAGAATCATCACAGAACAGATACTGGTCTAAGGCAGAAATGTCATCGCAGGCCAGGAAGAGGTCATCATACAGGTCCATACTGCTTGGATTGTCCTTATAATCCAAAGTGCTATGATCAGAATTAAACATAATTACTCAATATACCACAGAAACACTTAATGTGCAACAATTTGCCTTCTGAAACTGTTCCAGTGCAGCGACTAGCTCACCTGGTCTGGGTGAATGATGGCTCAGCCACGCAGGATAACTGAGCAACAGAGAAATCAGGCAGAGTGACTTCAGAAAACATGGGTACACGCAAGTCTAAGTGGGCAGGGCAAGGAAATGGGTCACTAGATTCAGGCTGCAAGTCATAGACTTGTACCTCTCTTGGCTTGTCCATGACCATATGGTGGGTTGGATCTGCTCTCCTCGTTAGGGCTGTATTATGGAAATTGCCTGCAAAGATTTAAAGTCATCAGGTGTTTGTTTTTTGACTATGTTAAAAGACATTGTGTGTTTGTGATAAGGTATACATTATTATATGTGTTTGTGGGTATAAAGGATAGAAACTTAGTGTTTGATTCAAATGCATGATTCAAGTCATATTTGACTTCTAGCCATTTTGGCCTTCAGAGTAAAAGGGAAAGCATATTCATCATTCCTGAAAAAAAGCAGAGGTCAATGTACATTTTATCTGTTAGTATACAAGGACTTATTATTTTACAGTTCGCCATACATAATTTGTTTAAGGATAAACCTGAAACCAAACATAGACACAGGAACAAGCTTATTCATAAGGATTCTGCTATTACGATAAACTACTAGCTCATCAGTGGATCATGCATCAGCAGATGCTTATTTTGTAGAGAGAAAGCAATTATACTCTGAAGACAAAACTTTAGTCCACAAAAAGACCATACTAATAAATCTATTAAAATTCTTAATTATTAGTTAAATATACCTCAAGGGAAAACTGTTGGATAATAAATAATTTGCATGTTAGTTATATTTATTTAAATAATCAGTGTTATTATTATTATTATTATTATTGTTGTTGTTGTTGTTGTTCTTTTTCTTCTTCTTATTATTATTATTATCAGCACCTTTTTTTCACAGATACTACTGTTTTTGCTGCTGTTTTTGCTATAATCATTGGTATTGTTTTTTTACAAGCAGATTTGAAAACTCAACTTTAAGGGCCATTACTGTATGTTAGAGGAATACAATCAATAGGATTTTTACCAGAGTGCATGAGATTGTTCTGCATGGCTGTAGTTTCTGGAGCTGCTTTTTTTGAGCCAACTCGCTTCCTCTTCCGTGGACGTGGATTATACTCCCAGTCTACAATTACAGAAAGAAAGGTTTAAAGAGTAATACAACAAGTCTTAGTCGGATTGTCTTAATATGTTTCATTTCTGTTCACATTACAGCAATTTGCCAATGAGTACAATCTTTAATTTATTAATAAATAACATATTGCAAATTTTAGTGGTTTGTAGACCAAGTCAGTTCCGGTTCTCCCCTATATTACAGCACCAGTCATTCCCACACCTGCCTGTCTTTTAACAATTATTAGAATTACTTTGTTAGATATCACCACCATTAAATCAGTTTAGTATTAATCTTAGATAATCTGGAGTATCTAAGTATCTAAGAACTAAGTACTTGATTATGAGCTGTTTTTACAGAAACTAGGGTTGTTAAAAAGTCTTTAAGAATCAAAATTATTAACTGGTTAAGTTTGATTTGCATAATATTATTTGATTTGCATTCCTCATTTATGTGCCAATGTGCATCTTGTTACTATTAATTTTTAATTGATTATCCATTGTTAACGTGTTCAGTGAAGGGTTACGAAAACAATAACATATTAAAATGACAGCACATAACAGCTGTAAGGAAGGCAATGTTTATTACTAGGTGCTGACATTACTCACAGTTTTTTTTTTTTAAACACACAGTACGCAAAAGAAAGAAGCCAAAAATTACATTATTAAAACATTGCGCACATACACTTTAAAAATGCTGGCAGGGAATAAAATAAATAATAAATGTAATGCCCAGCATCTATAGTGAGGCTGTGAGTTGTTTACATTTACATTTAGACATTTGGCAGACGCTCTTATCCAGAGCGACTTATAAAAAGTGCTTTTGACATTTCCATCATTGGATAGATACTTACACTGGGTTACTAGGTTACTAACTAAGTGCCATTAGTCAAACACAGTCAGGAAGGGTTTTTTTTTTGGGGGGGGGGGGGGGTTAGATTAGTCCAAGTATTGAAGAAACAGATAGGTCTTCAGTTGTCGTTTAAATGTAACTTACCAAACTTGCCAAATTAAATAATCAATTTCAATCAATCAATTTTCAATCAATAATCAAATCAAAAATAGAAATACATAATTTTTTTGGGGTGGGGGGCGGGGGTTTAGATTAGTCCAAGTATTGAAGAAACGGATAGGTCTTGAGTTATCATTTAAAGTTAAATAAAGTTAAAATGAGTCTCTTGCCCGTGTTTATAATGAGCATCAAATATTTTTATAGGTAGATGCAGCATGGATTATGAAGAGCCAAAGATTGCAAGTTCAGCATGTGGGATAATGTCTTTTGCCATATGCATTAGAAAACCCTGAAAAAAAATCTCAGACCAATATCCCGCCAGTCTAGGACAATGGCAAAAGGTATCTGAAGATACCTTCTGAAATTTAGCAATTTTGCAATATGAATTGGGAAGCTCGAATTTGTCCTTAATTTGATCAAAGAAGAAAAATGTACCATATGTGTAAAAATCTTAGTAGATAGTGCATCCATTCCTGGTAGCATTTGTCCTAACATTGTGACAGGAAAGAGCGATTAATACAAATAAGTTCTTATAGAGGTCTTGAATATATTGAGCATTCTCTTGATCTGATTGAGAATTCTGATTAAGAGTTTCTTGTTATAAAACTTATGTTAACAAAGGCTGGGGATTACCCAGCTTGGAAAACAGCAAAGCCTGCAAGGAGAAGTTATCAACTATGTTAACCTTTATTTTTTTGCAAATACAGTAAGGGGGAATCAGGAGTGTGATCCACTGGGTTTCAAAATATTCATGCTCTTGAATTGGAAATATTGGAAGCAACATCATTTGCTTCCAAGGTATGTATACCAAGGTATGTAATTTGATCACTGACTATCTTATATGGCATATGTTAAAGGAAGACAGGGCTATAGCTACCAGACTGAGGTATGAGATCACTCTTTGTCCAGTTGATGGTATAACCTGGTAACTTACCAAACTGAATAATCAATTTCAATGAATCAATTTTCAATCAATAATCAAATCAACAAAATAGGAATACATTTTTCGAATATATCAGTATATCACCACTGTATATGTTAAGTGTTTCAGCAAAAATTGCAAGTTAAAGTTGTATATACATTATTGTATTTTTTTTTTTAATACACTGTTCTGGATAGGTGCAAAAATGAGGTTAAATGGTGTAAAATTATAAGAATATACAGTTTCTATGTACACATGCATGATGATTTTACATACAGGTAGGAAACTACATGGGGTCTCATCAACTACCATCAACTACAATGTTGAAATAGTAAAATTTAAGTTGCAATAATAATAACACAGAGAATGATCCAGCAAGTTGAAATATACATTTCAAAAAGAGTGAACAAAATGAATTAAAACACATGATTATATCAGTGCAATAAAAACTGGATGTTTACAGAGAAAGAGAAAGCGTTATTGTAAAGTCTAATTGCAGTTGGCAGAGCTTAGCCAGTTTAGCCAATAGATTGTTAGGTGTTCTCCATGATGGTTAACAGTTAGCATCTTTCTCTCCACCACCAACTCCAAACATACTGGAGCATACTGGAATGTTATATACAATAGGACTTTTAGCCAAGAGAGGAATGACTTGCCGACAATGAAACACCGCAGTGACTCCTGTATGAGTGAATGTATGGAAATTCTATTTGATCAAAGGACTTATAACTGCAATCTTGGGTTAACTCTGGATGATCAACTGTACTTGTCCCCACACATTGCTATTTTTACACGCTCTTGTCAATTTCTTGTTCAGTCCCATGTTATTTCAAGACTGGACTACTGCAACACACTTTTGGCAGGTCTTTCTCTGTCCGCCATTCATCCTCTGCACCCTGATCCAGAAAGCAGCTCCACAACTAATTTTCAACCTTCCCAAGTTCTACCACACAACCCCACTTCTTAGCTCCCTGCAGTGGCTTCCTGTAGCTGCTGCATCAAATTCAAAACCCTAATGCTTACCTACAAAGCTAAAAACAGCCCTGCACCCACTACCCTCTCAGCTCTAATCATACCCTGCACCACACCACGTTTCCTCCAATGCTCCAACACTGCTCAGCTGG
>JAAGKR010002984.1:24964-75371 GCA_011419295.1 Clarias macrocephalus
AATACACTGTTCTGGATAGGTGCAAAAATGAGGTTAAATGGTGTAAAATTATAAGAATATACAGTTTCTATGTACACATGCATGATGATTTTACATACAGGTAGGAAACTACATGGGGTCTCATCAACTACCATCAACTACAATGTTGAAATAGTAAAATTTAAGTTGCAATAATAATAACACAGAGAATGATCCAGCAAGTTGAAATATACATTTCAAAAAGAGTGAACAAAATGAATTAAAACACATGATTATATCAGTGCAATAAAAACTGGATGTTTACAGAGAAAGAGAAAGCGTTATTGTAAAGTCTAATTGCAGTTGGCAGAGCTTAGCCAGTTTAGCCAATAGATTGTTAGGTGTTCTCCATGATGGTTAACAGTTAGCATCTTTCTCTCCACCACCAACTCCAAACATACTGGAGCATACTGGAATGTTATATACAATAGGACTTTTAGCCAAGAGAGGAATGACTTGCCGACAATGAAACACCGCAGTGACTCCTGTATGAGTGAATGTATGGAAATTCTATTTGATCAAAGGACTTATAACTGCAATCTTGGGTTAACTCTGGATGATCAACTGTACTTGTCCCCACACATTGCTATTTTTACACGCTCTTGTCAATTTCTTGTTCAGTCCCATGTTATTTCAAGACTGGACTACTGCAACACACTTTTGGCAGGTCTTTCTCTGTCCGCCATTCATCCTCTGCACCCTGATCCAGAAAGCAGCTCCACAACTAATTTTCAACCTTCCCAAGTTCTACCACACAACCCCACTTCTTAGCTCCCTGCAGTGGCTTCCTGTAGCTGCTGCATCAAATTCAAAACCCTAATGCTTACCTACAAAGCTAAAAACAGCCCTGCACCCACTACCCTCTCAGCTCTAATCATACCCTGCACCACACCACGTTTCCTCCAATGCTCCAACACTGCTCAGCTGGTCCCACCATCTCTCAGAAATCAACGTAGATGTGCAACTAGACTGTTTTCTCTACCACCCAGGTGGTGGAATGAACAACTTCTAGATGTCCCTACAGCTGAGTCTCTGGCAATCTTTAAACAATGACTTAAGACATATCTGTTTCTTCAATATTTTGATTAATCTCCAACCCCCCAAAAAAATCAACTTCCTAACAGTATTTGACTGGTGGTACATAGTTAGTAATCTAGTAACACAGTGTAAGGATCTATCCAATGGCGGAAACTTAAGCACTTTTGTAAGTCGCTCTAAGGCCAAATATCTAAATGTAAATGTAAAAAGGAACTGTATTATCCACAGAGACAAAGAAGCTGTGTAGGTCAGATAGTGTCAGATTGAGTGACATTACATTTGGAGGGTCATATACAATTCTCTAAATTTGTTGTTGAGGGTATCTTTAGGGTAGGTTAGCAGAGTACCTGAATTTGATTTGATTTTGTCATTTGACCTTGTAAATTAGCTTGAGAGCCTTTAATTTGCTGTGATAATAGCTTCTCTGGCTTATGTCCTAATTCATATTAAATTAAATAACCTGACATCCTAGAATGTATTTGTATTTAGGATTTTAATAAACTCGACTGGGAATTTTGCTATTTGATATGCTGATTCAAACGTGAGAAGGCCGCTTCTCAAAACCGCTTTAGATTTCTATTAGATGCTTGTCCCTTTCCTTTTTATCAGAAGATTCATAGGCGATGATATGAATGTGCATTACCACCTTAAGCATTTCCCAAAGGATTGAATCTGAGACGTCACCCATTTATATCAATGAACTCCATTATCTTTACCACCATGTGTTGCAAACCTTTTTGCAGCCTAATAATAAATTATTAAAATGACATGAATAATGCTGTTGGGGAAGGGCAAAAGCAGTGGTCAATTAGTAGACTACTATGATCAGCGATAAGTATATGGTGATATTTGGTGTTGACCACAATTAATGTAGAGACCACCAAAAATAATCAGTTCTACTGTGGGACCTATGGATGTGAGAATAATAGGAATTGCTTTTATCTGTGGAATGTTAAAGTCCAAGGTTCCTAGAATTTATTAAATCTTTTAAAATTTAAGGTGTTATTACTCACAGTTTTCAGTTTATCTTTCTTCTGTTGATTTGTCTGCCATGAGAAGCTTTCTTATTTAACATTTGAAACATAAAAATACAGTGGAACCTGGAAGTGGGGTAGTATATCAAAACACTCGTAATCCAAATTGTATTTTCTCACAATAAATAATGAAAACTTAAATTATTCGTTCCACAAAAAATAAATACATAAAAATAATTAATACAAAATAAAAAGTAAAAATAAAATAACCTGAACTTTTCCTTTAAAAACAAGTAAAAATAAATCCAGACAGATAAGTGTTTCCTTTTGTGTGCTCAGGTGCTGTGTATGTGTGTGTGTGTTTTGTGTTTGTGTGTGGAATTACACACTCGCTGTACACACACACATACAAACACAAAATAAAACTTGTTTTATGCACACACACGTGGTCACAGAGTTATAGTAAACAGTACACGCATGCACAGATGTTGATTATGCCACTGAGAGACGCGCACTTAGACCCAGCAGGGGAGACGATTACCCACAATTCCGCAGTGCAAGAGAGAGAAAAACCATTGGCTCAGATGTGATCACATGACGATCAGCATCAAAATAAGAAGCGCATGCGTGATACATGATTCTTGGTACTCGTAAAACAAGACTTGTTGGTTTTTCAAGTTAAAATTTATTAAAATCTTTGCTCATCTTGCAGAACACTCGCAAATCGCGTTACTCCCAATCTGAGGTTCCACTGTATTCTTGAATATTCAAATTTTCCTTCCATTTCTTATGATCAGATTTGACAATGCTAAACTTTAAGGGTCATTGTAAGGTATGTAAGAGGAATACAAACATGTTTTTTACCAGACAGCATGAGATTGTTCTGCATAGTTGTAGTTTCAGAACCTGCCTCTTCTGGGCCAACTTGCTTCTTCTTCAGTGGACGTGGATTATACTGCCAATCTACATTTAAGGAAAGAATGGGTTAAAGAGTAACAGAGCAAGGAGGAGAAAAATAATTATTCGAAAACTCTGTTTAGAATACCAGGAAACTGCTGGCTGTGTTCCCATTGAAGTTTCCGTGACTCTGCATAGTAGACCATCTTCTGTTCTTCACTCAGTTTCCTCCACTCAATTCCAAGCTGCTCACTGATCTCTGCATTGCTTGCATTTGGATTGGCTTTGGCCAAGATAGGTCGTTGTGTTCTTGCCCAAATCATGAAGGCATTCATGGGCCTCTTAATATGGCTGTAGTTATCTTTGCCTTTTCCTGTTTTAAATAATATTTTAAAAAATTACATCACTAATCATTTAAATCATTTAAATTTAAATTATGTATATCATACACATAGCAGACACATCTCAATAGCAACAGATGCATTCCACTGGTTGTGTGTGTGTGAGTTGTGTGTGTATATATACACACACCCTGACAAAAGGTTGTCACCTATCCAAGTTGTAAGTACAACAACTAATTATTTGATGTCTAGTTGATCATTTGGAATCAAAAGTGACTTATATGAAAGGCAAAGGCCTCTAGATTATGCTTATTTAACCAAAATAAGATCTTATCATAAGGCGTAGTGGTTAGCACTGTCGCCTTGCATCTCCAGAGTCCAAGTTCGGTTCCCGTCTCTATGTGCATGGAGTTTGTATGTTCTCCCTGTGCTTGGTGGGTTTCCTCCGGGTATTCCAGTTTCCTCTCACAGTCCAAGGACATGTAGGTTAGGTTAATTGGCAGTCCCAAATTGGCCGTAGTGTGTGAATGAGCGTGTGTATGTGTGCCCTGCGATGGATTGGCACTCTGTCCAGGGTGTACCCCGCCCTGTCTCCACGCCCCCCGTAACCCTGAATACAGGATTAAGCGCTATAGATGATGAGTGAGTGTCTTTTAATTATTTACTTAGGACAGAAAGGTCGGACTTTGCGTAGACAAAAGTCTTGTCACATCTTTAAATGATTCAACCAATCACAGATTAGAGCATCACCTGTAAGAAATACTGTAATTAACACATTCCCAGGTGTGTAGAAGAAGCCCAGCACACCCAATCTTCACTTGAAATGTATCCTGTCCTGACAGCATGCCAAGCAAGATTCAACCAGAGACCAAAGTGCTGTTCATCAAGAGCCTGAAGACAGGCACCTTTAATGTATCTAAATATCAAGTGGAGAGGATAAGAAAAAGAAAAGGCAAGGTCTGACCTTTTTGTCCTAATTAAATAATTAAAAGATCACGGCATGATAAGATTTTATTTTGGTAAAATAAGTGTAATCTAGAGGCCTTTGCCTTTCATATAAGCCACTTCTGATTCCAAATGATCAACTAAAAGTCAAGTTATTATTTGTTGTTCCTATAATTTGGATAGGCGACAAGACTTTTATTAGTGTGTGTGTGTATATACACAATGTATTATACTCAGTTTTATTAACATTTCAACTTCCATAATTACCATCCGCCATTTTTAAACTTTAATAGTTATATTATATTGCATCTACTTTGCTTTTCTTTGATTTTAGATTTTGTTTTATCAGTAAAGTTAATTAAAGACATTTTTAATTAAGTATTCATATTTATTATCTTAAATGTTAATTCATTATTCGCAAAACAACCTCAAGATAAATCTAAAAGCTGATAGCTAAATAAGAGCTATTGAGTTCCTGTGACTAACTCCTTATAGTGCTCTCAGTGCAATTCTCTTTCAGTTGGTCAGTGGGGCAGAACATTGTTGGTAACCAGCAGCATGAGTTTATGATCTCCGATTAGGATCTGCATGCGCCAAGAGCCGCAGGTAAACCTCATGTACACGGGCAGAGAACATCTACAGCGACGCTGCATATGACGAGCAAAAGAAACCCCGGAGGAGATCAGTTTATATTCTTGTTCTTCTTCTTATTATTATTATTATCAGCATTAAGCTTGTTAGGTTGTTTTTTAATTAAATACATAGTTTAAATTGTAGAATTAATAGTTTAAAGTGTAGAATTAATAATATATGTTATTTTATTATTCATATTTTTATAACATTTATATATAATTCATTATTATAACAACTTATAAGTTGTTATATTTTATATTTTTATATTTCCTATATATTTTTTTATTTTGTATCTTGTATCTTGTTTTATAGCTTAACTTTTCTATTCTCTTTTTTTCATTTGACTAATTATATCCTTATTTCTTGTCAATTGTTTTTAAGGTCTCAAACTTACTATTATTTTTATTTTATTTCACTATTTATTTCCCCTTTACTTGTAATTTTTTTTAAGGTCATGGGGTGGTCGTATACGCATTTCACTGCATATCATATTGTGTATGACTGTGTATGTGACAAATAAAATTTGAATTAGAATTTTATTTATTTATCAAAGGTTTTATTGCTCCTATCTAATCTGTAGATTTCGATCTCTTCGCAGTCTGTGTCACAGCTAGAATTAAAATGTCAGGTTTAATTACTAATACAGTATCCTAATTAGAACCGTAACATGACTGTCTATGGTCAGACAGTAGTGTATATATATATAATTTTTTAGTGTGCACATGTGTGAGACATTTACTATATGCTGATAAAAATAATAACCATATAAACTAATGCAGGCAATGTTGAATGTAACAACAGAAAAAAAATGGTTTGACATGAAATTGAGGGACAAGAGAGCACTAAATGGGCAGGTCAGAAACAGGCTTTCAAAATGTACCCCATCAAGCTTCTGATTGGCTGAAAATATGGGAGCACAGGAAAAAAGTGGAAATAACTTTGTGTGCGACGATGCAAGTGAGCAAAAATAAAATAAGGTGAAGTCAAGGCAAAAGATTCCAGTGCACTATACACACTATAACCACCATAGCCGGAGAAGGAAGTTAAGCGAAAGTTACAGCACCAAAAGTCAAAACGCAGAACAGTACTTAAAGCTGTGCAATTAGGCTAGTCAGCATGCAATAACTGATAGATACACAGTGTGGTTATTTTTACTACAAAACTTAAACTGAGTGGCATATAATCCAAAGATGCCAACACTCACTTATTGTGTGTCAGACTGACACAATCACTCATCTTTACACACTCTCACACCACACTTCCAATTTCTCACACTTTCATATACCAATAGTCTGTGGGAGATGCAAGCAAAAAAAATCTAATTGCTTGCCATCAATACACAGGCGTATTGCAGCTGGAGTGCACCAGAACAACGCTCTTACACTTTTTTTTTCTCTCCAAAAAAACAAGTGTAAAAAGAGAAATTATATTTGCATAATCCAGTTGAAATTAACATACATTTACAGCCTTAATCAAATGTAAAAGAAGGGATAATAATTGTACCCGTCATAATAGTGCTAACAGATTAACAGATTAAATCTAATCTAATGTTAACAGATTAACAATCTAATAAAATAAATTGATGTTTAAATGCATTTACACACTGCAGCAATGTTACGCACCAGCTGGAGCATTAAGGAGTCAATATTTACAGTGACATAATGTAGCACTTTTTATATTCATAAGAACACTCAATGGCAACAAACATAATTAAGAGAGAATCGTCTATGCACAAGAAATTAACAGATTATACACGCAGGACAATATTACTTTATAGTCTGTATATTTTTCCTTTTTATTTCTTCTCCCCTTCTTTCGTATCAATAATGATTCTTTTAACTCACTGTAAAAAATTATTGTAAGGCTATGTAAATGAAACAAGAAAAAAAAATTATTTTTTACAAATAATAATTTAGTTAAAGTGAAAACTTTAAAGTATTAAGTAAAATCTATATATTTACTTAATTTAGACTTGCAAAAATTAAACATTCAACAGTCAAGTAAATGTTACTTATGATTCTTTGACAAATCTAAACGAATTAATAGAGTACTTATATACCTCAAAAAAAAATCAAGTAGAATTTAAGATGACTCTAGGTGATCTGCGCATGCGCAAAAAGAAGCTCACCCGCGAGGATCACGCATAATATCTTGGAGTTTTTGGCTCAGTGTATTTGGTAATAAGGTTAACCCTGAGCAATTGTGTTGTCATCGCTTAATTCTGTATATTTTCTACACATTTGGAAACTCGAGTTGATGATCTTTAGTCTACGCCGTCCGACATATTAAAATCTCCGTGTTTTACATAAAGACGCGTTAGTCTTGAATGTCTTACTTTATCCGTGATATATGTTTTTGTTTCATTTAATTTTGTTGAGATACAAGTTTGTGCAGTTGTTCGGGGATTCTTACCACATATGTACACGACAGTTTAGTTTTAGACGTATAAACCCCTTGAACGCGTGACTTGCCCCTTGATACTGTATATGTTTTGTTCGGTGTGTGTAATTTTGTATGCTTGTACAGTGATTCTTAAATGACGAAACGTGACAAAAGTTTCAACATTCGCACAGTGACATAACAAAAGAAGTAAGACTACTTTTTCCTTAACATTTCATGTCTATATTGAATGCCCCCATGTTGTTGTTTTTTTCAGTGACCTTATCAAAATCATTTTCTTCAAAATATAGTGTAAAACACACAGATGATGTTTAGCCTTGTTTCTTTCATCATTAGATGAGTGAAAGTATTTTGAATGTATTTGTAAATGGTCTTTTCCAGAATACTAATTACTACTTTTTATGTTCTCTATATTGCAGAATATATTTCTTATGTGGATCCTGTCAGCTGTATTATCTTTGCTACAGAGCACTTGGCCATGGACTTGCTGAATTTACTTGAAAAGCAGGATTTATTTGTAAAAGCAGTCTGTTAATATTTGGTCTAATACTTGCTCTAGTTAAGATTCTGTCCAGTTTTTGTATAGACATGTAAGTTAAGATGGCTTGAATAAGCAAAAGTTTTATAATCAAAAATGTCATTGCACTTTATTGCTGCTTGAGCTGTTTAAATATTAAGTTTTGATCTTGTTTATATATGGGCATGTTAATTCCTTTAAATAAAGATTTTAATAAATGTGCAATCGAGTTATTTGTCACAGTACTATTTTGTTATATTGTAACAGTGATTCATTTTATTTATTTAAAATAAGTAACATTGACTGAATAAAACGTGTAAAATTTACTTAAAATAGAAAATAGTTTTACTTAATTATATCAATTAATTACATCAGATCAGTAAGTAGATACTACTTAACATAATTTAAAGAGGCCATGTGATATGTAATATTTATTTGTTAGTTTTACTCAACTTCCTTAAGTAAATTTTACTCATTTTCACAAGTGTAAAATTTACTTGAAAAACCTGAGTGCAAAAACTTGCAAAAGAAAAATTTAGTAAATTGTACTTCTTAATTTTTACAGTGCTCTACTTTCTCCATTCATTATTAAATTAAAAATAACAAAGTCTTCAAATGTAATAAAAAAAATAATTGACCAAGAATCAACTGAAAATAGCGCATTTGCAGTTCTAAACATATTTACAGTGTCTTTTACTCACTTTTTAGCTCTCCCACGACATTATTCCTTACTCCTAGACTACATTACAACTGAAAGCACGTCATTTAAGGGCAGACAAAAGCTACTTCCCTTACTGAGAAGTTGGCAACACTGCTCAGAACCAAACTCGCAGTATGTGCGCGGGTTGAGTAGCTTCTAATGCGGGCACACGGGGCTTCTAATGCACGCAAATTTAGATTAATTTGCGCTCGCGGTTTTTTTAGACTGGTGTGTAATGAGTGTGTTTTAGAGTAATTCGCTTAAGCCACTTGGAAGCTTCTGCTCTCGGTACAGTATCGTTTATATGTGAGGCTGATCGGCCGATCACGTCCAATCAAACTAAAACATAGTCAATTCTGGTCACTGGCTGTTCGCCAGGTTAAACTCTGTTATATACGTAAACGTATATATTTAAAAAATAATAATAATCACGACCCAAACCTGGATCAATTTCGTCCAATCTCTAAGGTATAAATTAAGTTGTTCAATATTTATTAATATTTCCTTAGTGTGAACTGTAAAGACAGGTATCCTATGTGCTTATGTTTCCATGGTTACTCACGGATGACGTGACGTCTGTGCAGGGTGTTTCGAACGTTGCGTTCCATCCCACAGTGTACTTCAAAGTGTACTCCCAGCTCCGTGTGCGGTGTTGTGTCTGTTATGTTCGTAATGACCACAGGTTTTCAGTTATCAAACCAACGTCTTTTATTCAACACATAGTCAGATAATGTGTCCCCCTCTTTAGGTTCCGACTGTGCCACCAAATAAGAGCGGAACCAACATGTTATTAGATAAATGTTTTTCCCCTTTAAAAGCAAATAACTTTTCTTTGTATTATTAACCTCTATCAACATGTGCTTATACATAATGCTTATAAGAAAATAATAAACATTGTATATTACAATAATAACACATTTCAATGGCACAAGAATCGAATTGTAACTGTGCATTCTTATAAACACATCTATTTTTTTTCTTTCTTTTTTTCTTTAACGACAAGTTTCAATAAGTCTTTCAGGAGGCTTGACATTATGTTTCGGCCTGCCACTATTCTCAGGAGAAACAGTGAACTCTTTTAACTGATCTGAGTCTGAACTGCCCTTAAAGCTGTTGTCATCTTTTTTACCAGTGACAATGTGAGGATCTACAAAGTAATTTGGTTGTGAACCTGCTTCATCAACTGTCATTTGTGGTCTTCAGTCCACTCTGTTCCTTCTGAATGTTGCACCACTCATAGGAGTGTGGAACCATTTCTCTCTCCACACGACCTTGTTGTACCCATGTTCCTGATGCATGATTTAGGATACAAACTGTATCTCCAGGCTTGAGTTTCTGCAAGGCTTTTGCTTTCTTGTTGTACTGTTCCTTTTGTTCGTCTTTATATTTCTGTTTTGTAGCTTTGACTTTGTTTGTCCCTGCAGGTGTCAACAGATCGTGATGAATAGGTAGATTGGTGCATAACCTTCGACCCATCAACATTTGCGCTGGGGACAAGTCATTTTGCAGAGGTGCACTCCTGTAGATCATTAGACTCTTGTAGAAGTCTGTTTGTCCATCTCTGCTTTTTTTATGAGAGCATTTATGGTCTTCACAGAACTCTCCACCAGCCCATTGGACCTGGGGTAATTTGGGCTTGATGTGGTGTGTTGGAAACCCCATGACGGCTTAAATGGACGTGACTTGTAACGTTGCGACTTCTGGATAGCTAGAGAAATAATCAGTGACTACAACATGTACCCTTGCACTCAAATAAGTCTACACCAACCTTTTGGTAGGGGCGATCAGGCACTGGATGAGGCATGAGTGGCTCTGCTTGTTGCTTAGACCGATATGTGAGACATATTTCACATGAAGCTGTAGTCCAGCTGATGTCGTGGTTTATCCTTGGCCAATACATTATTTCCCGTGCTCTGCGTTGACATTTCTCCTCACCTAGGTGTCCCTCATGAATTTTCTGCAGCATTTCTTTGCGCATTGGTGTAGGAATAACAAATTTGTTTCCTTTGAAGATGATGTCATTTATCACTGAGAGCTCAGCTCTACATGCCCATTAATCTTGAATTTGCTTTGTACAGTCACTTTTATTTTCCAGCCAGCCATTCAGTATGAACTCTTTGAGTTATGCCAATGTTCCATCCAGCTCAGTTGCTTTGCTTATTAGCTCCATCTTCTCTTGGGACACTGGCAGTGGTGTCATGATCATGTCAACATATGCTTGTATGTCTGCACACTTCTCCTCGTTTGAATTTTCATGCCTGTCAACAGCTCAGGAGAGAGTATCTGCTGCAAACATGAATTTTCCTGGTGTGTAGATCATTTTGACATCATATTTTTGAAGTCTGATGAGCATTCGCTGATTTCTCATTGGACAGTCATTTAAGGGTTTCGACATTATAGACACAAGAGGCTTATGATCAGTTTCCACTTCAATGGTCTGACCATACACAAACTGATGAAATCTCTCACAGGCATATGTGCTAGCCAAGAGTTCTTTCTCTATTTGCGCATAGTTTGACTCAGCACTTCTTGAAGCACGTGATGCATATGCTATTGGCTGCCATCTCTCATCATATTGCTGCAGAAGCACAGCACCGAGGCCATATCGTGAGGCATCAGCTGATATCCTGATGTTCTTGTGGAGGGTCATAATATCTGAGCACAGGCTCCTCTGTGATGATGCGCTTCAGATCTTGAAAGCATGCCTCCTGCTCATGAGACCATACCCACTGATTCTTTTGCTCCAGGAGACATCTGAGATGAGCAGAACGTGTGGACAGCTGTGGAATGAATTTGGCCAAGTAGGTGACCATTCCAAGGAATCTTCTTAATTCCTCTTTATTTTGGGGCTGTTCCATGTTGACTATTGTTGAGGTTTTTCTTTTATCTGGTCTAACACCATCCTCAGACAGAAAATCTCCAACAAAAGTCAAGCTGTTAGCTGCAAACTCACATTTCTCTCTATTCAGTTTCAAATTGGACTTTCTTATCAGATCTAGAACATGCCTCAACCGTGCATCATGTTCCTGATGGCTGGAACCCCACACAATTATATCATCCATCATAGTCTCTACACCTTGTAAGTGCTCAAAAAACGTGCAGATTGTCTTGTGATAAACTTCCGGCGCTGATAAAATGCCATACAGGAGAAGAAGAAAACGGTACCTGCCTTCTGGTGTATTGAAGGTACACCATTTTGAGCTTGCTTCATCAAGTTTCATTTGCCAAAAGCCAGATGATGCATCAAGCTTACTGAACCACTTAGCTCCAGCAAACTGTGACATTATCTCCTCTCTGGTGAGCAGCTTAAAATTTTCACGTTTTATGGCCCTGTTGAGGTCCCTGGTGTCAAGACAAATCCTCAAAGCTCCATTTTTTATTTTTTTTTTGCACAACGACTAGTGAACTCACCCAGTCTGTTGGTTCATCAATTATCTTTATAACATTGAGTTTCTGCATGCGAGATAGCTCCTCTTTAAGTTTGCTTCACAAAGCACATGGAACTTTTCTGCATGGATGCACTGCAGGTGTCACTATGTCATCAACACTTATTCTGTGCTCGCCAGGCAGACATCCAAGCCCTTCAAACACATCTTTATATTCCTCCATAAGTGAGGTTACATTGTTTTCATGTTCTGACATCACTACAAACACTCTCCTCACCAAGTCAAGTTTTTCACATGTAGTCAGTCCTATGATCGGCTGTACAATCTTTTCCACAATCAGCATTTGTGTTCTCAGTACCTGTCCTTCCCTTAACTGGCACATCCTCACCAGTGTATCCTTTTACTTTAATTTTTGTTGAGTGTATATTGCTTTTGACTTTGAGGGTTTTGTAGTCATCCACAGATATAAGGTTAACTTGTGCTCCAGTGTCTATTTTAAATGGAATTATTAATTCATTTACTGTCAATGGTATAATCCATTCAGCTTTGTCAATTGTGTTGGTCTGCACCGAGTCCACAAGAAATTCCTCAGCTTCTTCAACTGCATGTACTTTTTTCTTTGCAACACCAGCGTTACAACACTTAGCGAAATGACAGCTTTTGCAGATCTTTTCCACAGCTATTGCAGATCTTCCCATATGCTGGACATGACCTTGGCATGTGAACTCCTCCGCACCTGTTGCATTTACTTTTTTGAATTTTTCCTCTTTTTTTGTTTTGCAAACAGTTTTGTGTGCTGCTCTCCTCTTTGTACTGCATGCACTGCTGCACAATCCCTTTGTAATTATTTGGCTTGTGCACGAGTTATTTCAACAGTTCTACACATGTTGACAGCCTGGTCCAGAGTCAGAACCGGTTCCCGTAACAGTCGTTCTTTGAGAGTGTTGTCGGGAATCCCACAGACGATCTTGTCTCTCACTAGCGAATCTCTCAAATCTCCAAATTCGCAAGTCTTACTTAAAGTGTGCAGCTCAGCAAGGTACTGGTCAAAACTCATTCCATGTTTTTGGTCAGCATAGAAAAACTTGTATCTCTCATGACATTCTTGTTCGCCACAAAATTTTTGCATCAGAGCAGTCAATGTTACAGTTGCCTCATCTAGTTGAAAGCTATTATAAATGTCCAGTACATCTTCACCCATTACATGCAAACAGATGGATGCTTTAAGCTTTTTATCATCTCCACACTGTTTGTCATGGTGCGGCTCACCTGCGCTCCCACTTTCTCTGCATGTCCCGCTCTCCGTGAGTCGGAGATTTATCACGATGCTATACTTTTTTTTTCTTTGTGTGTGGCAATCCCTTTTTCTGACACCATGTTATGGTCCTAATGACCACAGGTTTTCAGTTATCAAACCAACATCTTTTATTCAACACCTAGTCAGCACATGTCCTGGAGAATACGACAGTGACTAAAGATAATGTGTCCCCCTCTTTAGGTTCCGACTGTGCCGCCAAATAAGACCGGAACCAACATGTTATCAGACGTAACATCACAGTGTCGAAGTTGGTTCACCCAACGAGATGCGTTTTCTTAGCCCACCACCGTAAATACGGCGCAAGGAGCGTGCATTCAAAGCAAGGCTCGCCACGAGAGGTTATGCGCGTACCACCGAGCTTCCCTGGAGCGCGGCAAAGTCCAAATTGGACATTGTTACAGTTTTTAATCCCTGGAATGGAAGAGACAAAAAATTTCATGAGAAACTCCACTGTGGCTGGTATTGGTATTGACAAATCATTCTCTTTATTTATCCCCCAGGACTGTAAAAATTTAAAGGCTGAGTCTGGAATTGCATCATAACATGCGTTGTATTGCTTTATTATCACTCTATACACAAGTAATGATTTATTAATGCTATTTTACAAATGGAATCATTTTTTTGGTACTTTTTGATACACTCTAATAACTGCTGGGTTAAAAAAAAAAAAAAAAACTCATCCCAGCTGCTGGGTCACTATTGGACAGAACACACGCTGGGTTGTTCATCTGACCCAACAGTGGGTTAAATTGACTCAAGTTGGGTTAAATGTTAAAACACTGGGTTATTTTATTTGACCCAACTGGTGGGTTAAACTGACACTCTTGTTGGGTTAAATGTTAAAGTGCTGGGTAATTTTATTTGACAAAACCAGTGGGTAAAATTGACACTCTTGCTGGGTTGACACATTCCATTTGATTTTTTTATTTTAAAAAAGATCCAAAATGTACACAACTTCACATAATGTAAAATAGATTGTCACAGAATAAGAAAATGTGAATAACTCAATTTTGACAAAAATGTCAGACAAAACCACATATTCCTAAGGTGACCATTTGGTAAATCTAAAATAAATGTAACATACTCAGTAAAACAATAAAAATAAGAGGCCCCTGTTTTTTATTTTTTATTTTGGCATTTAATACAATGTTTATACACTTTTTATATAGAAGGTTTCAATACAAATCTTATATAGCCCACATGATATCAAACATTCCCAATCTTAATATTTTAACTATCAGTTATTTAACAATTACTATTTCATTTCCTTCAAAATGACATTAAAAACAAAAAACGATAAAAAGTTTAAAAAATATTATTGATTAAATGTGTGGTGAAAAAAATATTGTCCTCAAAAATTTAACAGATGAATACTCGTGTCCATCAATATGATCTACAGTATGCTGGAGAAACTTGTAGGTGGGAAGACACTGCTTTGTGTATTTAATATCAAAGGCAAAAAAAACTTAAAAACAAACATCAAGAGCCTCCACCAAAGAGTCTGTCTCAATAGCATTGCTTCAAACTATGGAAAAGGCCTGTCAGGTCCCTCTTGTCTCATCCCCAAGGTACAAAACATGGAACAATGCTCCAGTCATCTCCATATTTTGCAGATATCATTCCCATCATGTTGGTCCACCTGTGGATAACAACCCATTACTTAGTGTTCAAATATAACTAACATTTATGTCAAGCGTTTCTGTTAAGGACATACAACTACATAGGGATTTAGTCAATACACAAAAAATACATAATGTGAACATGAATTTCTGACTAATTTACCTCACTATTTAACGTGTGAGGGTTAACAGGATACGGTGCTTCAGTCGGATCTAATACGAAACATTTATCCATTTTCAAATTCTCAACAAACCCTAGATGAATATGATATTTACATGAGGAATTTATAACTTATAAAAAATATTTCATAAGGATGAAGAAAAAGCTTGTTTTAAATGATGACTTAATGATGATGCATTCTCATTTTTTAAATAAAAAAAACTGATAAGAAAAAAACATTAACAACACATCCCCATATGAAGGCATTTAATTTGAACAATAAAATATGCTTGCGCCTACCACAACTTACTAAAAAATAAGTACAAATTCACATTAACTTACCACAAAATACTGAGTGCTCTGAGCATGATCCAGTCAGCAGTGAAGAATCCAGAAGGTTCGCCAAAGAATAAACCAACTGCTGGGCCAAAATAACACAACCAGTTTTTACAGACAGAAACATAAGACATATTAAGACATGTCATTAAACATATCCCAGTTGGTTCTTCTGACAACTATACAATATTACAAAATATGCCAACACACTTTCCACATACAGCTTTAGTGAATATTACTTAGTAATTTACCTATAATTACATGTAAGATTACATTTAGTAAATTAAGGTTGTTTTATTTGTGTGTTGCTACAAACGCACTTTTCTCATAAAATACAGTATAGCCGTCTTATTAGCACAGAATATAAACCATGCACTCCCCTCACCCCATATCAAAGTGCGACTAAAAAGGTGGAAAAGCGAATAAACATGAAAATGAGCTTGCTCCTACCACAACTACAATATTTAAAATATAGGTAAATATCATATTAACTTACCATAAAATACTGCCAGCTTTAAGTGGCGTGCCCATCGCTTCAGAAGTGAAGAATCCAGAAAGTTCGTCATGCCGTGTCTCAATTTCCAAAACGCAAAGAACAGATGACTTGGAAGTGCACACTCGAGGGTATAGTGCAAATGGAATTTCAGGATTTCACAGCGTACAGGTCTCACAGCCGCGAAATATTATACCATACCCATATTATATCAAAGATTGCCTTTTAGAGATACACTAAATTAAATAAATCCGCTGTTTTAACCACCACAGAGACATCATAGCCAGCGGTAGTTTTCAGATGTTTTTCCCAAGGTCAGGCAGCGTTGAGCGGCTACATGACCACAGAGCACCGCAGGACTGCCTGGAGCTCAAATCACCGAAATCGTTGGGGCAAATTTTTAAATAGACGCTGTCTTTAATAACTGATTGATTTTTTAGATGCACACACATACATTCTTAAACAACTCTTAAAACTACCCTTTGTGACACAATAACTGTAATATTTAAGACACTTTGCAGGCTGCCGTTTGTAGAAACCATAGAATAAACCAGTTGGGTCAAAATAACCCAATCAGGTGTTCATTTGTAAATGACCCACTACATCTCACTTGACCCAACATAGTGCAACCCAACAATGTGTTTAAAGTACCGGAAATAACCCAGAATTTTGACCCAGCATAAACAACCCAACAATGTGTTTACAGAAACAACCCAGCATTTTTAGAGTGTAGGATATTTTAATTTTATATTTTATAATAAATGGAGCAGTACTAGTGCTGATTTCTTTTATACGCAGTTTAGGTTTATTCAGATATATTTATAACCTAGTGAGTTGATATCTCGCATTAAATGCAAATTATCTCGCATTATTATTATTATTATTATTATTATTATTATTATTAATGTCTTGAGACTGTATCTTACGGGTCTATATTATGGCACATACGGTTTTGCTCCACGTTACTGACAAGCCATTTAGGAGAAGAAATATCAGAGAAAATCTCCAATGTTGCTGCTGATGAGATTCCCGACCACAGGGAAAGTCTGTGCGTTGTGCGTTCTCGAGGTCCGATATAATTTCGGACCATGAACTTTCTTGTAATTTCTCATAATTTCTTAGTAAAAAAAATGTGCTCACACTTATCAGACTGTTTCTACTGATTTGTGTCCACACCACATGTTTATTAGCTGAGTTTTGTCGGATGAGGGAGATTCCATCGACAGAACTACACCAAACAAACACGGGTGCCATTATAAAATACATACTACTGAATTGTGTATAACTTATAAATACATTATTTGATTACTTTACAACATGTACGAATATTTATTACAGATTACTAGCCGATACAATACTAAGAATTTGTTGATTAAATACACGATATTATATGTATTTATGTATAAACGTAAAAAAGATATATTTTGAAATCGCGATTTATAACTGAATCGGTTTTCCCCCATCGGCAAATATATAAAAGTGACCTGAGTGAAAGCATTGGCAATACGGATATCTCTATTTCTCTTGCCCATAAAGCACCCTTTGCTTCAAAGTTTCAACTTTGATCAAAGTTTCCTCTCTGCCCTCACACATTCATTCTCTTTGTTCCACAGCTCCTGCATGACTGCTGCACTTCGCACAACATTGCGTTATTTGCTACTTTATTTTAAACAAGTTTGTTAGCACGTAAATGTTTTTATCAATATAAATAATGATACATTGATTTGTGTACGATTAAACTCAATGCAAATGAATTTTACTGCCCTTAGGGGTGTCAAAGTGGGGGAGAAAGACTGCCTACCCAGGGCCCCAATGACAGGAGGGTTTCTTGTAATCCTGGAATGAAATATGAGAGATATGTATGAAGAATGAAAGGGGCCCAATAAGATCTGTTCGTGTATGAGGACTAGATTTCTGTGCTACATCCTGCAGGTGTTTTATTATTATTATTTGTATTATTTGTATACAATAATTTTTTCATAAAATTATTTTGCAATTATTTTTGTTTGTTTGGGTGAATATTTCAAATGTCAGTTGTAACAATATATATATTGTAACAACAATATACAGATCCTGAGGCATGCAAGTTAAGGTGTATGGTATATGGAGAACAATATGGGTATGTGGAATGTCATGTGCGGTGTATGCGCAGAACCAATGCCGTTATTATCAGCATCTTACTCCAAGCTTCTCTGAAAAGTTAGCAGCTATGTAATACTTACAGTACTATATTAAATATTTACAGGTGGATGAGATAGTTTGAGCTCAATCTAAAAAATAAAATAAAAAACAGCACCAAGAGCCTGCCTCTGTCACCCGTTCCTTATTGGGAGGTTGCAATCCTAGAGTTTATGCCTTTAGATTGGTAGGAAACAGTTTATTGATCCCACCTGTCCCTGAAGGAAGCTGGGTGATGCTCATGCCCTCGGGAGCCGCTTCGACGCTGATTGACTGATCGCTGCTCGAGGATTGTTTAAAATTCTGGTCATGTTTCCTCCTCGTTTCCTCTCCATGTTCGTTAACTTTTCTAAAACTCATTTCAGCTCCATATCGATCCATCGTCGTGCAAATTAATCAATGGTTGTTCTTGTTTTACGGCAGTTGGCAGCCAGCCAGCAAGTGGCATTACCGCCAAATTCTGCCCTACGCCTTTATCATTCACTTCTAATCAAGCAGTCTTCTTCTTCTTCCTTCTTTGTTGTTTAACAGCGGTTGTCAATGTCAATACATATCTCCATTTAAACGTAATAAGTGATGACGTCAGACGTCCCGATCGGCTTGAAGTACCGTGCGAAGTGGAGTTACTGCACAGGGTAATACAACCCAGTTGACCTCGATTCCAACGCGCAAGGAGCGAAACTGTTTAAAGAAAACTGTAAGCGGTGTAGGGAACAAGTGAACGCTAATCACTTCGCCAAAAGTGGACATGAAGGAATTCGGCGCCTCGCTGGAGCGCGAAAGAATGGAGACCGAGAGGGGATTTATATATCTATTATCATTATTATCGAGGATGACATTATATTAATTTTAAAAAATAATTTATTTATATGTTATACACATTTTAATAGTATATGTTTTATAATGGTATCAGTTTTTGTTTTAATAAATATTCAATATTTAATTTCCGGTGTGTGACATTTCCACAGCAGCAGCAAAAGATATACTATGTGCTTATGTTACCACGGTAACGTACGGAGGAACTGACGTCTGCTCTAGGACGTTGCAGCGTGTTTGCAGTGCGCCCTACTTCCTGCTCCCGGTGCCGGGAATGTCGGTTAAGGGAACTTTCCTCTACAGAATTCCGCCAAACAAAAACTAATACCATTATAAAACATATACCATTGAAATGGGAATAACAAATAAATGAATTACTTGTACATATAATTTATTTTACATATAATTTACAATATGAGATTTTTTTTACAGCTACAGGTTTACAGCCTATATAATACTACAGATTTATTGATTACATTACAATGGTTGTGTCATATCAATCCCGGCGAAGTGAAGACCCAAGGTACACTCCGATCGCCTTGAAGTACCATGTGAAGTGTACTGCACAATACAATCATAAATTCATCAACTGGATCATAAACTCCCATCATATATCTTTAATGATGTGAACCTCACAGTGCTTGCAATGCTTCCCAACATAATCATCCGCTTCTGTTTTAATTCTATATTGTTAAATCCAACATCTTTATAATAATATCTCACAAGCTTATGATAAACCAAATATTAAAATACTGCGAGACATTGAGACATCTGATCACCTTTACTTTTCTTTGTGTATTATAGTATTTTGGGGGAAAATATATCTTATGGTTGGAGTCAAATACAGTATATAACCACTGCCCGCATTTGCTAGAAAGCATGTTATGTTTGGAATACTGCTGGATGATAAGAAGAATGAGATTCTTAATTACAGTGTTGCAAATGTATTAAAATTAAACCTTCGTTTTCAGTTCTAAAAAAAGCGTACTGCACAACTGAAATGTCCCTGAAGCGTGAAAAACTTGGGAAATTTTTATTATACATTTTCCTCGAAAATCAAAGATGACATCACATTAATGTGACATAATAATTAAAATTTAGAAAAAAATGTAATCAAGAAATCAGATTTGAAAATGTAATCAAGAAATCCTTAGTATTATATGGGATAATAAAATAAATAAAAAAACTCCGTATATCCTGTAAATGAATCCAAAAATCTATATACAGGTTATACCCATTTCCGTATTTCCACAGTTGCAGCGACAGGTTACTGAGGTGCTTATGTTACCATGGTAACGCAGGGAGGGAGTCACGTCTGTGCTGGTGATCTTGCAGGGTGTTGAGCTGATTTTAACTCCCTTCGCCACTGTCGCCGCTCTTCGCTGCTCCTCGCCGCCCCCTTTTTCACATTGAAAATTAATGACTTCCGGCCACTTTGACGCTCTCGAATGGGTTACGAAAGGTCGAGGTGAATTTTGTCGAGGGAAGTTCACTTAACTGACACTAATCACATTACTTATTTAGGCATTAAGTTATCAAATCTGTTTGGACTCATACTTATTCCACTATTCAGAATGATAGATGATGATCTCCAGTGCTGGATGAATTTACTACTGTCCATTTTAGGCAGAATATCAGTTATCAAAATGACAATAATCCCTAAATGAAACTGTTAATCTTTTTTTTCCTCTTTCAATTATCCCTCACAACCCATCCTCACACTAAATGTCTGGAGTTGACAATTACCAAGTTCTACTGGAAATGTCGCAAGTCCCAAGAATTAACCCTTAAAAACCAAGGAGCACAGAAAATTATGATTAAAAAAAAGTGTTTGGTATCCTCGTTGGAGTGTGTAAAGTTGGTTAAAATCAACTAAAATTCAGTTCATCACATTGCATATTTTCTGCTGAAAAGTTATCACCAAAATGAGGATAGGTTCCCTGTTGAATCTGTTGAAGGCTTCTTCCTGTTGTCATCTCAGGGAGTTTTTTCCTTGCCACTGTCACCCTCTGCCTGCTCATCAGTGACAATCTAATCATTTTGATTCATACACATTCACATTTCATACAAACGTTCATAATTTCTTTTGATTGTATAAAGCTGCTTTGTGACAATGACAATTGTTAAAAGCACTATACAAATATAATTTAATTGAATTAAATTGAAAAGAATATGTCACTGTATACTGCACAATCATAAGCTCTATACTTATTAAAGAAAAAACAGCAAATACAAATAATGGCTAAAATGCTCTGAGCTTTAACTACACTGACTACTACCAGAAACCAAAACACAAGGAGAATTAGAAGTATAACGTTTGATACTGGTTGATTTCTGGCCAATGTAAAAATACTATTATAACATGTCCTGTGATAATTATGTATGTCTGTTTTAACATAATCATACAGTAAATCATGGATTTCAGGATCTCATGTTTCCCCATCATATGTGGGTGTAGATGTTTGTGTGATGGCTGAAAGTAATTCAAATATGTAGTTACAGATGAATAACTCTGAGTGTGGTGTCCTATAATCACTGTACTGTGTGTTTGATATGTACACCAGATAGTTTAATAGAACTGGATGTGTGAGTGGGTAAAACAGAGTAGTGTGGTTAGCAGTTACTAACTATCACGAGTAGACACTCTACCCTTGAGTTACATGCTATCATCAGTTACAAAGTATAATCTTAAATATATTTAGAATAAATCAACATAACATCCATCATCACACAGCTAATGTACATGAAACAAAATTAGTTGTGATGTCAGTACTTGCCCAGCAAACCAGGATTTTGCAGCAGTTCCGTACGTTTTGCAGCAAAACGAACGGAAGCGCATTGTATTCACAAAAGAAAAAAAATCACAGGAATTATCTCATAATTATGACTTAATATCTGATAATTATGACATCCTGATCTCATAATTATGACTTAGTATCTCATAATTATGACTTATTGTCTCATAATTATCTCATAATTATGACTTAGTATCTCATAATTATGAGATAAGGGGGAGCAGTCTGTGGCAGGGGGACATTTTAGTGCATGACATCAGAAACGAAAGTTACTGCATCGTTTTGCTTGAAAGTGCCTCATTACACGCTCATGGAGATGTAGCAGCTATCCCTTTGTTTGGGGCTCTCGTTCGCTTTCGCCGGCGTCTTAGGACACTCAACTTTCTGCGCGCTTTCCTTCTTTGGTCTTTGGCCCTGATTTGCTACCTAAATGATCTCTACGGCGGTATCATGACCCTTAAATAAACACGCCGCCAAGTGCGGCTCGTTCAGGCTGATTACCTTGTCCGGCAACCGCGTGTATAAATGGCCGCGCCTGTTCAGAACTCCGCGGATCTGCCCGGTCTGAACAGTTTATGCGCAGCTCTGCCCCTCGCGCGACCCGCGTCGTTACATGTACAATCATCAAGCTAAACCATAGGATAGCTGCTACATCTCCATGAGTGTGCAGTGAGGCACTTTCAAGCAAAAGGATGCAGTAACTTTCGTTTCCGATGTAAATGTCCCCCTGCAAGAGACTGAGATACTAAGTCATAATTATGAGATAAGGAAGTCATAATTATGAAATAATAAATCATAATCATGAGATAATTCATATTATTTTTTTTCTTTTGTGAATGCAATGCGCTTCCGTAAAAACGCCCGAATCATCTTCAAATATACAAAAAAGCGAAAAGACACTCGACTATTTTGCATAAGTTGTTTGTTTAATTCACAAAGTTCGTTAAAACACTTTAAAACGAGAGAAAAACCGTCAAAATTGCCCTCTCGGCGTTAGGTGGTGAGTGACGTCGTGATTGCATCGGCGCGCGACCGGGGACACATTGAATTTCCCGGAACACCGGAACTGTCTGTTGTTCTTGAACGGACAGTTTTAAGCGTTACACCTAAACCGGAAAGACTTACAGCATGGTTGTTCCATGTTCTGGATGTTGCAGATTATACTTAACTTATTACTATTTCACTCATTGTAATTAGACTTTGTTTTTTAGTAGAGGCATTATTTTAAATATTTGTTGTTCTTCTCGGGGAATCTGCCATCGCCATCATCTTATATACACAGATGAAAAGGCTTGACTTACATGCTGAATGTTAAGTTTACCAGTCCGTTATAACGTGTGTTTTAGCTCAGTTAAGTTGCGTGTTGATTTTTTCGACTGAGGGTTGACTGGGCGTTGATTGAGCGACCGTTAAAATGTCTAAAGTAAAGCTAAAGCAGGCTTCGACTTTTGTTAGTCCAGAAACAGACAAGCAAACCAGATGCGACAAGAAAAAGGCCAAAGCTGTCAAGAAAAGGAAATATTTCTACAAACATATGGATCGTAAACCGAAAGAAGCGAAGAATACAGTTTGTCTTCCTCCCAGAGATGCTGCAGAGTTTTCGGCCAACTGGAAAAGTCTTCTATTGGTGAGTAGTTGTGATCTTGGCAGCTGTATGTCTGTGAAGGTGTGTGGAGGGGGTGGGTATTCGAGGCAAAACGAATGAAGTGGTAAAGTGCGTTTCATACAGTTTTTCTGCCCTTATTTTGGAATTTATGGTAAAATATCATTACGCATTTTCAACAGCAGAAAAAAAAACACTTCCGAGCAGGCAAGTAGGTTGGAGGTGCACAAGGAGTTTACTTATTTGCCATATTCACTGTGAATTTGTACTTTTTTTTTTTTTGACTGGATGTGTTTATTGAGTTAAAATGTAATGTAACATTTTGATCCATTTAGGAACCTCTGTAGTCCAACTAGAGGCTATGGAGCCCAGTAGTGGTTGCCATTGTATTTATTTCCATATTTCGACTACGGCGGGACCTCCGGTCAACAGTCACAGTCTAAGTGCAATTTGGGAAAGCCAGTTAGCCTAATCTGCATGTCTTTGGACTGTGAGAGGAAATTGGAGTACACCGAGGAAATCCACCAAGCACAGAGAGAGCATGCAAAGTTCATGCACACAGACTCGAGGTGGAACTAGAAACCTGACCCAGGCGGTAGAATGTGATAGTGCTAACCACTAAGCCACCGTGCCGCTGACATAACATTGAAAAAGCTGTTAATATAGGTCATATTCCTACTGTATATATTCATTCTGATTTCCTTACCCCTTGAAAAAAGTATTTTTTTATAAACGTGTGCACATGCATGTTTGAGATGCGCAAGTTTCAGTACTGTATATTTTGTGCATACCGTACTACATCTGTGTAATTTATTTGACACGTCTTTTCTCAAGATTTAACTTATTCTCTCTCCAAAAATAACATACTTCTCTTCTCTGTTTTGTCTTTGTGCTATCACTTCATGCACTTCCCCTCTTATCTTGATGCACCATTGTTATGGAATAGGGTTAATCTGAACTCATTAGATCACATGTCCTTTTTCCCATTGCTCCCAAGTGCAATCTTTTTGCTCCATAAAAAAATGAAACTTTTTTTCTGATTAGTCTCACTAACAAGTGGTTTCCTGTACAGCTGTTCAATCAGTTTTCGTCTCATGGGTACGGAAATGCTCCAACTATCATTATTAAACATAGTAAATAGTTATAATTTTATAATAGTTTAAATTAGTTATAATTTTGTTTTTTCTTTATCATGCAACTTCGAGTGGTTAAGTGAGATTTTCCAAATCTCTTCAATTGTTTTTTTTGTTTTTTTTTGCTTGATGCGGCCCATTAATTTTCTTTTCTAAAATGGCTTTTTTAAATTATTATTATTAATTAATTTATTTATTATTTTTATTATTATTATTATTATTATTATTATTATTATTATTATTATTATGTTTAGCCAGTCACTGTGTTTGTTGTTCAGCAAAACTGCAGACAGATTGTGTGTCAAAATGGTGGTTTGTTTGGTTCTGGGCAAGGGGCAACCTCTTGTTCTGAAAAATTAGGCCAATGCAGAAGTGCCACAATGTGAAGTCATAGAGCCCATGTTCAAATGTTCAACTTTACCACAGAAATAAACGTTTGTAGTCTACAACAAAAATGGCCTCCAGAGCTAGATTTCTCATTAATGAGAACTGTGCGGGGTGAATTTTTATGTAACTCATCAGTGACCAAATATATTACGCTATAAAGGTATGCATAATTATGGGCATGGATAAATTAAATGACAGCTACACAGGAAGAAATGTAGGTTTATTCAACCGAATGCAGAGTAATTTTATGAAATACAACTTAACGTTAGCTACCATAGCATTTTAGCTAAGCTAAAGCTAAGCTTCTGGATACTGAGGTTTGTAGGCATGTTCCAACCAAGAGCCAGGCTCTATTTGTTATGACCATTTGACCATTTAGGTGAAGTCAGCTAATGCCAAGATGTCAATGACCAGAGCACCCACAGTTCAAAAAATGTATGGGTGATATTACAGAGAGTTTCTTCAGTACATATCTAGTCTATGGTTCTGGGTCAAGAGGTCAATATGACTACTTTGTCTTTTTAGGGGTTGTTTTTCATATCTTTTTTTCATATCCTTTTCTATTATGTTTGGATCACAAAATTTAGCTATGGAGACCAAAGCCATTTTTGTACCAAGCTGCAAACATGTGTATTTTTGTTGTAAAGTTGAAACAATAAACATAGTACATGTTTAACAACATAAATGGTTACATACCCAGCTCTGGTTTCTGAACTCTCTGGCCGTCATGTTGATTTATTCTTATAACAGCAAATGCATTGTAAACAGGTGACTTCTGTTAGTAGTAGATAAAGTGTATAGCAGAAACAAAATAATTGGCCTTGCTTGTTTTTGGAGAAGACTGTAAAATTTGAAAACATGCAGTACTTTTAATAATAAAACAATAGTTAATAATAATATAGTAATAACCGTAGTTTATCATTATTGTCAATAGACTAATTCTCTGGATCTTCAGACTGACAGCTTGTATTGTTACCTATTGTAATTTGATTGTGTTTTTGTGTTTTGCAGGTGCTCAACTCAGAAGAGAATTTAAATGCAAAGAAGCTGAAATCATTGCCAATTAAAGAATCCAACAAACGTGCACAGAGCAACAATGAAGATACAAATCAAGCAGCAGTCAAAGACTTTAAAAAATCATTAAACTGTTTGAAGCAACAGGGATCCAAAGTGATTGGAATGGAACCAAGTAGCAATTGTCATAAACATCACAAAACTGAGAAGAGAAATGTGGATGATGTTGAGGGAGGGCAAAAGAAACAAACAGACAAAAGGAAGAAAGTTGAAAACACAGAAAAGACACCAACAGAGTAAGTATACAAACATTAAATAATAATGGAAGGCCTTTTGATGGCATTTAAAGAGACCCTTTCTGATACTATCACTTGGTAGAATTAGTTGTCTTTCTGTTTTTGACCTGTTTAAATGTGGTTAAATGATCTAAGCCATGACTTGAAGAGATGAATTCTTGATAACCAGAACAATCAATTATTCAGATTATGAATAACAGAATTACTCAGTGGCACTTATTTATCTCTCAGTTTTAAAATTAGCTGTTGAATAACTTGTTTTAGGCAAAGTCAGCAAGAAAAACTCACACAACGATTGTCACTGGGTAATAAAAGAAATCATTTGGTTGTTGGATTTAGTCATTAGAATTGTGGCTGGCGTGTAGATATAATATACAGTCCAGTCGAAAAGTACAGAAAAATGGCTATTTTTTTTTCTTCTTTTTTTTTTTTCCTTTATATACTGATGACATTTGGGATTGAGATTAATGTAAGTTAATTACAGTGGAACATTGGATTGCGTGTTCCTTGATCTGCAAGTGTTTTGCAAAATGAGCAAAAATTTTAAATAAATAACTCGGTAAACGAGCAAGGTCTTGAAATACAAGCAGTATTGTGTTACCCTGCGTTCACATCGAACGCGGCGAGAGCGTCAAAAACGGCCGGAAGTCATTCATTTTCAATGGGAGCCAGCGGCGAAGAGAGTTGAAATCAGCTTAACTTTATGGTAATGAGCTATGACACGGTTGAGCGGCAACCAATAAATAAGTAGAGGTCCTCCGCTTGAGAGGATTCCGCGGAAAGCAGTCCTGTAACTTTTGTTCCGGCTACATAAGTTCCCAAGCGAAATGCTCGTTGCATTAAACTTGCACTTTAAAGAGCCTTGGAGAATTTGTAATTCAAATTAATGTTATTTTAATTAAAGACAAAGTCTTTTGATATACGTGTGCTTTGATATACAAGCATGTTTCCGGAGCAAATTATGCTTGCAATCCAAGGTTTAACTGTATGTGAATCACTTCTGAATTGAAAACTGATAACGATTAACAAAACAAAAGTTAGATTGAATTGCGTGGTCAAGTAAATTGCACACATCTAGTGTTTGGATGGGTTGGATGTAAATACAGTAAGACTTACAAACGAGTTCAATTCTGGGAGTATGATTGTAAGTTGGATTACATTGATTTTACATTTAGGCATTTGGCAGACACCCTTGTCCAGAGTGACTCATTTTTAGGGTTAAGGGCCTTGCTCAAGGGTCCAATAATGGTAACTTGGTGGTCGTGGGGTTTATTCAATACAATTAAATTTTATTTGTATAGCAATTTTAACAATTGTCACTGTCGCAAAGCAGCTTTACCACAATAAAAAGAATTATTTACGTTTGTATGGAATGTGAATGTTTAAACCTGGGACCTTCCGAACCGTTTTGGTTCCACATTATACTCTTGCAAGAGAGTGCCTCCAAATTGCGAAGGGGAATCCCGGAGATGCAGTGGGGTCACTAACCTTGTTTAAAGTGGACCTGGGAAGGAGAGCGCTACATAGTGTTTACTGCGCGCTTGAACGGACAACATATTGTCTCAGAGCTGTATTGGACTATGAACTCGGCCTCGTTGAGGATTTTCCAAAATTAGGATTATTCAACATAGGGACAGCTTTACAGCCATTTTCTATCATCATGTTCCCTGACTGATTTATTGAAACCGGTGAGGTCGACTCACACCTGTACACACACCCACATACAATATACCGGACTTTGGAAATTTTATACATTCTCTTACACATTAAAATATTGTATATAATTGTAAATATTGGTATTTGGTGCACTGTCTATTTTTTGTACAATACACATTAGCTACTTCTGCGATTTGTTTACATCTAAGAATGTTTGTAGATGTTTGTTTTGGGTCTGTTCGTTGTGGAAATTTACGAGTGGAAATTCGTAACTCGAATGTTCGTAAGTAAGGGACTTAATTTTCACTGAGCATGCTGGAGAATGAGTTCTTTTGATAACTTCATCACACTCGCTCCTTTCTATTTTCATGCAAAACCCAGGAGGATTCTTTTGTAATGTTATTTATTCATTAATTTTAGTGTATCTTTGTATGGAATGGTCTTGTACATAATAATGCAGACATAATAAACTTATATAACAAAATTTGTACTACAGATAATATTTGCACAGTACTGTATATTATAAATGCACAGAGAAATTCTTTGCTGCACTGCAGTAATATACAAAATATTCATCAGTCATTTCTACAAGGGGTGCTCAAGTCAAACCAGGACTTTTAATGTGCAGAGGAATAGAAAATGGTTATGAGAGTAAAATTTACCTTTATTTCTCTATATAAACCTTGCTACACTAATGCACTTATTGCGGTGTTTCACTAGTGCTAGGATAGCATCAATGTAGAAGGTTTTCTTAGTACACCTGCGCCATGATTATACTGCGTAATTCGTGTCTGAAATGCTATATCTGAGGAATTCCTTCAGTGGCCCAAACATGGGGAAATCACTTGGAGTCAGGTCAGGACTCCAAGTCCGGCAATACTGCAGCTACAGTACTACAATACCTCAGCTCGGATCTTTATTCATGCTGTTCATGGTTTTACTTGATCACCCTTTGCGTATAATGTTTGCAAAATACAATACAATGTTCTTATTTTTAGAACAAACACATCTAACATTCTAAATGAGTTTTCTCTTTCCTAGTACATGATATTGTCATGTACTCAGCAAGAAATGTGAACTAGGGCTGTCAGTATCCTGGCCAAGCACACCTGCCACTTCCTTTTGTTGTGGTTGTTGTTTTGTTTTATTTATTTATTTATGTATCTATACTTTTTAATTGCTCAACTTGTATGTCTTGACTCATATAGTTCTGGAAATTAAACACAGGTACGGCACTGCTTAACATGGAGGATGTTGGGTAGATTGCTGAGCCAAGCCGTGCTGCACCTAATGGAAAACTGATAAGCTTTTTTTTTCTATTAAGGGCAGATATCTGGTTTGATGACATTGACCCTAATGATATTGAAGCTGCTATAGGCTCAGAGGCTGCTAACATCGTGCGGAAGAGGAGTGGTGTAATTCAAACAGATGCCAAAACTACAGAGAGGAGCACGGAGCAGTTGCTGGTCAAGGAGAGCACTTGTGATGGGTATGAAAAAGAAAGAAAAAAACGGCAATTTAATTGTTCTTTCTTGCTTGAACTCAGAAGAGGAGTTGTATTAACTTCTGCTATGTCATGTTGTCAGTAGATAATCTAATAGACTACAGCATTTGTGCTACTTATCCTTTAGTAACTAAGGTTAACTGTTTACACAAAGCAGCTACAACACAACCACAAACAACTATTGGGATAACCTTTGTTGGCAAATGCTGTGGTGGTTCTAGCTGTTTGGGTGTAGGCTGTGACCACGTGTAATTTTTTTAATAACTTCTTGCTCCTCTTTAAAAAAATTAATAGATTTTTTGTATACAGAAAATCTGTTGCTCAAAAAAGGACTAATTGGAGTTTTTTATTTTGGGTAAATTTTATTGAAAATTCCAGTGCATTGGACTATTATTGAAGAATGTTTTGTGTTCTGATATTTGTAACTATGCTTCTGTAACGTAAATATTTTCTAGTTATCTTTTCTTTTTTTTCTCCTTGCTGCTTTTCATGTTTTATAGATTGACCCGTGCAATTGCTATGGATTGTGAGATGGTAGGGGTGGGGCCTGGTGGAGAGGAGAGCATGCTAGCAAGGGTCTCCATTGTCAACTATTTTGGCAAATGTGTTTATGACAAATATGTTAAGCCAACAGAGAAAGTCACTGACTACAGGACAGCTGTCAGTGGCATTCGGCCTGGTGATATCGAACAAGGTGAGAAAACTAAATACTTTTAGCATCATTAAGTATTAAACACCTTAATTTTATCATCAGCTGGATGGTCAATAATTTTAATCAATAAAAATGTGTTGATATTAATTGAATTCATGCAGCATATAGTACTGAAAGTTTAGCTTTAGTCCACTGTCAAGTTCATAAGTTAATTAAAAAATGAGTAGTTAAAATGTATTATGTTATAATATTACAAAGGGCTTTCAAGACAAACCGGGATTTGTGATGAACCGAATGAATGAAGGTGTAAAACCGATCGACATTTGCAGAAGACTTCAAGCATAGTACAGTATAAAACATTTTAATGGTGCAAAAGAAAAAGACTGGTTTAAAGAAGGCTGTGTGTTCGTCGATGATGATCTCGGGCCAAGGTGGCTTAGAGTCCCCTGCAAGTTTTGCGAGTGTAATGCCTGACCCTTGAAAATTAATGAATAGCTTATTTCCAACTTGCGGAAAAGACACGTTGGTCTGTTGGAACTGTACACACACTCATTCAGCAGGAGAATAAATAGAGAAGTAAGCTTTTACTTGCTTAAGTGTGTTCTGTTACGCTGCACAATTAAAGTAAAATCACTGGTTTTACTTGAACACCCTTCATGTTTTAGATGATGTGTGTGAACATTCTATTTACTCATGCACAATATTCTTGTAGTTGTTGTGATAGTTTATATTTAACTCATAGCAATGTTCCCATTGATCCCACTTTTCTTTATTTTGTATGTTTTGTAATGAAAAAAAATGTAAATTATGAAAAATGTTAATGATATTGGCCTAGAACTTTCAATCCTACTGTTTATATTGTGTTTTATATTTGGTATTCACTTCCTGTGTATGTTTGACAGGGGAGAACTTCAAAGTAGTACAACAGGAAGTGGCTAAGATTCTGGAGGGACGAATATTAGTGGGACATGCCATTCATAATGACTTGAAGGTGCTGTACTTCTTAGGTTCATGCTGAATGTATATTCTATATAAATGTAAGTCATTGTAAGATCTTTCTATTCTATTCTTTTATATAGATTTTGTTACTGGATCACCCAAAAAGAAAAACAAGAGACACTCAGAAGTACAAACCTTTCAAGAAGATAGTAAAGGTAATGATGATGCTTTTCTAACCAGAGTGTTCACTGAGTGTCTTATAGATGTAAACATAAATGTTTAAAAAAGAATTCTATCTTTCTCTCATGCACAGAGTGGACGTCCAGCGCTGAGGGTGTTATGTAGGGAGATTCTTAATGTGAAAGTACAGCAGGGAGAGCACTCATCTGTATGTACCACTTTAGTTCTATTAAAATACAGGTAAACCGTGGATTGCGAGCATAATTCATTAAGGCAGCGTGCTTGTATATCAAAGTGAATTTGCCCATAAGAAATAATGGAAACTACAACGATTAGTTCCAAAACCCCAAAATATTCATATAAATAATTTATACAAAATATAAAGTAAAAATAAAACAAATTAACCTGCACTTTACCTTTGAAAATAATCCCAAAAGAGCAGTATTTCCGTTACTCGCTCATGGATGTTGACTGTAAGAGTGACACGTGCACTGAGACTGAGTATAGGAGACGATTACCCATAATACCCATAAAAAGTTTACATTTCTTTAAAGATTTTGCTCATCTTGCAAAATGCTTACAGACTAAGTTACTCGCAATCTGTGGTTTCACTGTACATACTTTAATACATACACTTTTACTGGCTGACTGGGTTGTGGCAATTTCTGCCCAGTGTTTTTGTAAATTCTTTCGTAATTTTCCCTGTACTCCTTTCTAAACATATTGGAATGGCAGTGCCGATTGTTTAGTTTTGGCTAGATCCTGAGGACATGCTATGCAGTTCAAAAGAATTCAGCTTCCATTTTAATTCAATTTCATTTTATTTACACCTAGCATTTGTTTGTAAACAGTTTGGTATTTCAGTGGGTCTTAATAATTTTAGTTGTTTTAAAAATGAGATATGCAACGAAAGATTAGTTATTTACTTTAACACTCCTTGTTGTAAAAGTTTAGCTCATTTAGGAATTGGGTGATTTGATCTGTTGTCCTAATATTCAGGGTAAAGCAAAACAAAATAATTGGCTTTGTTTGCTATTATAATACATTTGGAGAAGATTGAATACTTGTAACTTTTGTGACCTTTAATATGCAGTGTGAACGTGCATGTCTCTGTTTTAGGTCCAGGATGCTCAGGCCGCCATGCGTTTGTACACACTAGTGAAGAAGAAGTGGGAGGCAGAGCTTAAAGCCAGCAGGGGTCAAACCACCAGCCAGAAAAGCTCTCGCAAACCTAGAGCCAAATCTAACTTGGTAACAGCTTAAATGCGTGAGACACATGGACAATAAATTAGAAAAGAGTTCCTAGTGCCAAGTGTTTCCATGACATTAGCTGTAAACCATTGCTAAAAGTTCGGTCAAATCTTTTGAGGCATTTCTACAGGTTCAGTTTAAAGAACAAATATTACACACAAGCAATTTACTTTGTATGTGATTGCAAGTGAATAATGTGGTGATCACACTAGTTGAATCCCTTCAGTGCAGCCCTTTTAAGATGATTTACATATGCCATATATATACACACAAAATATATTTGTACTTCAGACCCAATGGGAACTTTGTCCAACAGCTTGTTTCATAATTCATGATCATTTTGAATACATTCTGTTAAAAGAGTAAATACCAGTATCAGATCTGCATATGTGTAAATGTCTTACATACACCGTACAATTTTCTGTGGCATTTGTACATTGTACGAATCTAAACTTGATTTGTACAGCTTTTAAAACTCCAAAAATATTTTCTTAGATTAAAAATCTGGTTTAAATAAATGTACAAAGTAAACAGGATCATGATTAATTTTAATTTCTTTGCTGTTTTCCTCCATTGCTCCGTGACCCGGCTCCCAGGTAGGTGCTCAATGAACATGTGGCCTGCATTCATGGCAGAAAGTTGGGCTTATAGAAATTGCCAAATTGAAACCAAAGGTTTAACAAGTCAGCCATGTTGATTTGAGAGCGGATCGAGTGGTGTGTGGATCAGTGTTGGGTGTAAAGCGTTACAAAGTAACGCGTTAGAGTATTCAGATTATTTTTTGATATAACGAGTAATCTAACACGTTAGGTCCGCCATTCAGTACTCAGTTACTTTTTCAAAAATGTAATCCGTTATTCAGACAATTTATGTAATCCGTGAGCCAGACAGCAGTCATTCCCAGTCCATTAGTGTGTGTGTGAGTCATCCTACAAACCCCGCCCCTGATAATTAAGAGCATACCTAGAGTAGATTGGGTAACAATGAATTAAAGCTAGCAAAGTTATATGTCCACACATTATACTAACTTCTAATGCCACTTCTTTTCATATTTTATTGTAATCATTGTGATAATAGTACATTCAGTACTGAAACTAACAAACTTCAAAAATTTGTCATGAAACAAATTTCTTTGGTTTAGTTGGACTTCAATAAGTAGTGTTGTGCACTAAATAATTCCATATTAAGAAATAATTTTTATGTAATGCACCAAGAATACAGAACTCTGAAGTGCAGTGTTTGTTCAAGTCGTTATTTTGTATTTGTCAAGCTTGTTGTCAGGTACATCAATGTTCTATTCATAGAATACCCACCACACATTAACAGAAGTCCACACTGCAAGTGGTAGAGAAAAAGAATTACCAACCAGTAGTTGGCTTGTTCACATTTATTCTCCTTGTTTAGAAACTCCAACCATTTTCTACATCTTTTGGGAAATTTTGGGGATGGGAAAAAACCTCAAAGCCACTTTGTTTGTATTGACCACAATAGGCATGCAGTAAAAGGATTCTTTTACTGCATCTGATAGGCAAAATTTTATCCCCCCCAAAAAAAACACAATTCCATCCACAGCACAGAGAAGAAAATCAATCTTACCCAAAACAACTTAATAAATTCCAGTGTTGGATAAATAACTTATTAATTTTCATATTTGCAATAAATAATACTTAGTCAGTTAAAAATAAGATTTGGTTGCTAAGCAAGGTTTAGGGCATCGTTAAAACAATGACTTAAAGATTAAAATTACTGGCTTAGAACATGGCCCTTTTAGCCTCTAAAATTAATAGCAGTAAGTCAGCTATTAAAAACTATTACTGAATAGTATGTAGTACCCATTTACCCCTCACTACAATGCTGCTACTTGTTTTGGTATAATTTGGGGAGGCCTGACATATTGCATACATATTACTACATATTAGTTTTACAACAACAAAAAAATAATAATAAAATTAAATTCTGAATGTACTTCCACCTCCATAATGCATAATTTTAGAGTTTCCCCCCATTAATAGGATTTAAACCAGAACAGCCCTACTGTATTATTGGCATCTAGTACTATTCATATGTAGATGTACCATAGTTTGTTTTTATAATGGCTGGTGGTACAATACTGCATTATCCCAAAATCATAGTAGGGATGGGAATCAATAGGGACCGTCCAATCTAATATTATCATGATACCTAGGTATAAATTTGATTTTTTTTTCCAGATTTTGTTATAATTTTAAATAAACTTAATTTTTTTATTCTAAAATTCTCCTACTACACAGGGATTGTGTTAAATAAATGACAACATTCTGTCACCTCAAAGCATATATAAATAAAATTTGAGAGTTTGTCTCGCTGAGGCAGCGATCTTCACACTCAGGTTAGTATTATATTAATACCTTTTTTGAAAGAGAATGGTGCGCTGATTTTCTGCTGGTGTAACTATGGCTAATCACCTGAAAACAGTTGAACTTGAAGAAGTTGATTAACTTTAAGTATATGATTTCACATCATACTGACTTCAACCAAGAGTTTTAATGCTGGTTTGTTTTTATAAAGTATAAGTAAAGGAGGTTCTCAGGAGGCCAGTTACTAATTGGGGGATTATAATAAGCCCAGCCTTCAGTGAGTGTTTTTGTTCCTAAAATAGGTTAACATTAATAAGTATCTTTCCAACATACTGTAACATTTAGCTTTCAGTTTCATTAATTCTGCTGCAAACACAAATTGCCTATTCTGTTTAACAGTTCTGGCCTCTTCCTAAGGCACAGTTGTCTTTTTCTGTACATTCAAGATGGTACATGTAACTGGCTGCAACTGAACAGCACTAAGAATTCTATGTTCTAGAAGTATACTAATGCCCTAGCATTCTTTGCTAAATTTTTAATAGGGTTTTATTTTCAAAACATTGAAAGTTCAGATGATGTGCTGCAACTCCATCTTTCAACATGACAGCACTGATAAAATTTGAATTAGCTAGAAGGCTATGTTTAATAACACTGATGATTTTGCCATTCTGCCTAGTCCCATGTTTATGCATCCCAACTAAAGCATAAGCCTCATTCTTGTGTCCCAGTCCTCATCCTGGAGTTCCTACATGCTGTCCTGATTATTTTGGTATTTATAACGGCATTAACACCACTTCCACTTGGACGTATTAGAGCAGCAATACACACTAAAATACAAAGGACAGGTGGTACTCCAGAATCATGTGTGGGGACGTGATCTAGTGAGCTAGCTTTATGCACTGCAGCCATATATAATGTCTTGTCCCTTTAAGTACCGATGTCAAAATCACAGTTTCACTAGTTCCATTAAACATCAGATTCTTGTTTAGAACAAACACAATTGATGCATTCTGTCTGGTTGGTGACAGAAATACAAAAAACACATATTAATCTTCCATATTGAACTTGACATTCCCAATCCAGATTGTTTATAAATAGCATACAGGAGAAACACCTATTCTAGTCTCAGGCTTAATCTTGAGGTGAAAAAATATCACTCACCACAAGGCGTTACAGCTGCAGTAAGCGATAGTGTAAATATGAATATGAAAGAGAACTGAACATAAGTCAATACCATGCATTCTGGTTTTCTGTTCAGATGGCTGTGTAGGAGGTTGGTTTAGTGTCTAAATCATGTAGTTCATATAAATAAAAGGAAAATCAAACTTCACTGCAGAATGGCTAATCACAACCAAAGCACCCCTGCAGCAGAAAAATAAATTCCCATACCAAAGAATATACAACATGACGGCCTGAGAGATCATAGGTCCCAAGTCTCATGAGAAAGCAAGAAATCTAACATAAGTAAAAATCACATGAGTTTTATAAGAATCTCCCAGACACAAAGATGGAGAGAGGGATAGGAGAGGTAGTAGAACAAGAGGTAACAAGATGAAAAAGAAGTCACGGAGCTGAGCCATCTGTCGTGCCCGCGAGTTTTTCTTCGTCAGCTTGTTTCTGGTGCTGCAGCCGAGCGTAGCTAACTGCATCCCCCCTTAACAAGAGAAAATGGAGATAGGGACACAAAGGAAGACAGACACATTGGGATAAGTTAGTGAGTAAGTCAGTGTATTAGAAAAGGAAAAGTCTGGAGTCAGTCAAAAATAATATCTTTTGGTAAGCAAATTATGACGTGTGAAAAAATTATTTAGGTTGAGACAAAAAAGAACAGGAAATATATGAATAGTTATACACTCGTAGCATATTCACAATTGAATGTTGAACAGGATTATTGTGTTGTAAATGTATAAATTCTGTTATATATATAAAAAAAAAATCTTACTTCTTTCCAAGGGAAGCAAGTCCATAAAGAACTCCAGTTGCAAAGGCGATAGCGTTTCCAAACAGCGTGGTGATGGAAAAACTGAGAAATATGGGAAACAGCGCCATCCTGAGAGAGAACCAGAGTTAGAATTAATAATTTGTCTAATTTTCTTCAGTGTCGTGTTTCACACTCTTTCTTAAATGAATACCTTATAACATGGATTTTTCTATGCTTCATAATCTATAAATCATCATAATCATAATTACAGCATTGGAACAATATTTGACTCAGCTATAAATTAGATTAATTTTCCACAATGCAAATCTATGGAAGTGACTTTAATGCAGGTAGAATAGCATTTATAAACAGTTACTCATGGGTCAAAAGTTTAGGTTTCTGTGGGACAGCATCTACCACAAATGCAATATTCAACCCAACTAATCCCAACTACGGCCTATATAGCATCAATTAATAATAATAAACTTTGTTTAATGACCGAATTATCTGTTCATTTCTGTGACACTAAAGCACACTCACCCACAGTAAAGCAATGCTTTTTGCCAGGGACGCATTCTGTCTGCGCGATCTGCTACGGCATTAGCAAACTCCACAAACTGACAGCAGAATGGGACTTCACAGATGAACAACAAACATGCTGTCAACCTGCAAAATACACAAGCAGTGTATCAGTAGACATGCATCAAAAACTTTTCCCCTAAAGAGTGAAATATGACCTAACGTGCGATATGCAGCATAGAAACAGAATAAAGTTGCATATATTTTGTGTGTGGTGTGTATACTCACACCATCCACACTCCTGCAGCGATATTTAAAGGGTGCACAGTCACACAGTTCCAAACCCCCATCACAGCACAAGCTAGAGAGAGAGAGCACAAAGTGAGTGAGTTTGAAAGCCACAATATTAAATAAAAATTGGTTCTATAAGTAATTAGCTATTTATTACTAACTATTTACCACCCACCTCACTATCCAAGTGAGTAAAAAAACACACTCCTCAATCTTGTGATGCATACAATTTTTTCCACTAACAGACTATAAGCAATCTGCATTAGGCTAGATAACAGAGCTATTCACACAGACCAACACCAAAGACATAAAACCAATTGTACACAGTGCCCCTCTGTGTTTCTGCTGAATAAAAGAATGCTTTTAAAATGTCCTCAGCCCTCGTCATTTTTGTGTGGGGTGTAGAATGGTGGTGTTTTGTGAGCTATGTTTATGCTAGGTTTATGACCCATTATATGTTCATTATAATCCCCTGAATCCCCAACAAATAAGCTACAGGGAGAGTTTTCTATTCTGTATATACTGCATATAACAGAAATTTCTTGTAAATTTTGTTGGATATATATGAGAAAGTAACTGGCAGTTTTGACGATTACTCCAAGCTGAAAGTGAAGGTTGAGTTGTGTTCTTTGTTTATGACCAGCTGTACATGAATTATAAATTGCTCCTAGAGCACATGTGCATTCTGATTCGTCTTAATCAGAGTGATCAGATAGCTGCAATAAAGTTCCTAGAACTAATGGGTAAGGTCTGCTGTTAAGAACTTAAACTGGTAGGTTCACGAAGAAAACTCATGCTCAAAAGTTAGTGCCCACTTCCCTTTTAATTGCATGTTTTTTGTGTAGAGACATCATAATAATTTGATCTCAGCGGGTCTCGGTATTGGACAAATACAGCCTCAGACCGACAACAAATTATAATGTTTTTCTCCATGCCATTACTATTAAGCCAAAAAATAAATAAAAATCATGTGGGCGATATCAGGTAACCCCACAATTCAATAGCATGTATAACCAGCTTTAGCAACAATAACTTGAAGTAACTTTTTTTTGTATGACTTTAGCTGTCTCCCCTATAGTTGTGAAGGAATTTTGACCCATTATTCTTTACAACTTATTTCGTTCTTTGAGGTTTTTGTGCATCTGCTTATGCACAGCTCTCTTAGGGTCACACCATAGCATTTCAACTGAGTTGAGGTCTGGACATTCTGATGTAGAATTACTGCTTTTGATCATTTTCCTATGGCATGAATAGGACATTTCGGCCAAACGTTAGCAGTCCATGTCTGCATGTGGCCTCTGGAATACTCTGTTATAAAGAGGAGTTCATGGTCAACTCATCTGAGATGGACAGTGGCACACTGGAAACCTGTTTTGTGGTCCAAGTGAAGATTTCAAATTGTTTTTCTTAAAAAACAACAGTCATCACATTCTCTGGGTCAAAAAATAAAAGGTCCATCCAAGCTGTTATCAAGGTCAGGTCCAACAACCAGCATCAGTCATGGTATGGGGGCATGCTGGTGCTGGTGCCATTAATGCAGAAAAATATGTTCTGTTTGGAGCAACATATGCTGCCATCCAAACACTATCTTTTTCAGAGACATGCCTTTATTTAGGTCAACACAAACTGCATCCTGCTTTGATTACACATGATGCATGGCTGCTAAACAGTATGGGTGCTAGACTGACAACTGCTCCAGTAAAATTGTAATTTAATATAATAAAGCAATACCATGAGAGAGAGAGAAAGTGCTGTTGTGCTGAATAGCCAGAGTGTCAAATGTATCACAGCTGTGCTGATATTCAGCTAAACAGCATGATGTTATGTGTGATATTGCTTAATTAGTTTCCAGGGTGGAATCCCAAATAGCACTAAATGGAAAGCTAGTTTGCTTTGTGGGGTATATAATGCCTTATTCTACAGACAAAGTACTGCCCTGGGGTCCGTTCTTCGTATGTCGCTAACTCAGTTAGCTGGATTTGATTGTTGTGGATTTGTCCTGATCTTGGATTGTTTCGTTCTTCGTTCTTTCTTGCCATCATAGCAACAAGCCCGTAAGCTTAAACCTGCTCGGGAGCAGGTTTATTTCATGTAAACAGGATTGAGGCTGCGCTCCTAGCGGGTTATGATTGGCTGAAATGGCGAGATCACATTTGGTTGGTTAAAGAGCATGACTGACTTGGACTGACTCCGCGGGGAAAAGAAAAGTATCTTGCATGAATATATGGATGGGTGTTAAACATAAATACAGTATATGTATAGATGTGTGTGTGTGTCTGTGGTCATCATTCGTGTGTTAATCTCCGTGTGTGTCTAATCATATGTAACATCCTATCCCCTGATTGCGTCTATATAAGTGGAGGTTATTTTCTTAAATCTGTCGCAGCCATGTCTTGTTTGTTTATGAGAGAGCAACCCGTTACTGAAGGTGTGAGGATTATTCACAGTTTTTTTCAAATTCCTCATGTATTGTGTGATAGACAGGATCCTTTAGCACAGCATGACAATATACTTCTTACTATACTTGTTCTTCTACTTCACTTTTATACTCTAAACCCGGTTAAGTTGGCAAAACTCAAAATATTTGAGGTAATCAGTTACATAATTTTTAAAAGTAATTTTAAGTAAACAGAGCTACCAATATTTGAATTTGTTGCAAATAAAGTAAATTCAATCCAGCACGGGAATCGAACCAGGGTCTTTCGTGTGGCAGGCGAGACACCAACCACTGAGCCACCAGAGCACTTTAGATTTAAACTGATGGAACTTTGAGGTGACACTGTTACTGTTACTTAAGTACTTAATATTACTTAAATTATCAAATTTGTTCAGCTAACTTTAAATTAAGACCAATAGGATACACACACACACACACACATATAACATGTAACACGGGCAGCACTTACGTATTTAATAACTTTATTTTAAATGATCTTTATTAAAGTTTGAAATTCTCCATAACCCTCTAATAAAAGCTTTTGCTCCGCTTGAGAAAAAAAAATTTGAGCTGCTCTTTTGCCATTTCGTCAACCAATGGCAGGGGTTGTGATCAGTGTTTCTACTGTCGATGCATATCGCCTTTTAACGCACGGATGCGCAATAATCCTAGACAACTCAATCCAGCGATACTAATCATCAAGAACAGCTGTGCTCGAAGAACCGAATTAGCCGCATCGTAATTAGCACGATGATCTCATCTTAGATCTGTCAATTCATCTCGGATGTTTCAAGCGACGTACGAAGAACGGACCCCTGGTCAGGAATTAGAGTGGGATCTGGGATTCAGACTCGTGTTAGAACTAAGTTACTTTTGTAGCTCGCATTAGCCATGAACAAAACATTAACAAAAGTGCTTCCATGACTTGCTTTGAATGCAGGTTTTGGCAGGCGGTTGCTCTCTTCTCATTCCAGTACTGCGGACTGTACTGACCTACTTTCACCTATGCTGAGTACCGACGGTTAGTGTAATTAACAAGTTTTAGAACACCTGTGATGTGGGAGTGATATATGTAGTTAAATGTCGCAGTGCTGTTACTGTCCATTATCAACACTCATTAAATTCCTCATGTTCAATCAGATTGCTAAGTCAGAACCTAACAAATAATATTATATTATAATAAATATATCATATATAAACACATTTTTCATGTTACATTTTCTGCGTATACTCAAGGTGTATCCACAGAAAATGTGTACAAATTCGAATCACTAAACATCATACAAAACAATATACTGTAATAAGGCCACACCTTATGCTTTTCTTTCCTTGTCACAGGTCACAAGAGCAAATAGTATTTAATAATAGTCATCGTATTAGTAGTGGTGTTTACTTACAGATTCCACCCAGAACAGCAGCAGTCTTACACAACCACCGGTACCACCAGGACATGCCATCCCCATCGGTGGTGGCGGTGTTCTTGTTCGGTGCTGCCGCTTCCTCCGAGCTCATTTTACACCGACTAAATTATTCAGTCGCGCGCACTCGGTTACGGATCCACCGGGAACAGAGAAATGGTGACGTTACACTTTATGCAGCTACAACGGACGACAAACGGGTTTTATGTTCACGGATCTGTAAATATTGTTGTTTCTTTAAAAGCAGCAGTAGCTAATAATAGTCCTTTTTACAAAAACCGATTAACGTTTAGCTTGGACGAGTCAGCACACAATCAGACGGTTATTCAGATCAGACAATTATCAATCCGATAATTAAGATAGATATTCTGCCGGGACTGTATCAGCTTCCCGATCGCTGAGAATGGTCAGAAGACGGGAGGATTTGCCTGCTTGCAGCTTAATCCTTTATCATCGGCTTGAACAGAGCATTCACACCAAATCGACCCCGTAATAAAGTTAATCAAATGATAAAAACACACAACAACCTATCCCTGCCGTTTTGTCTTACCACTACGGCCTTCGCTCCCAGTAATTTCGCTTAGTTACACTGCTCTCTGCGTAAACAGTTCCTTTAATCATACGGAGTCACTTTAGTAGCCCATTGTTTCTTGGACTTATCACGGAGGTTCCCTCGCCTGCGTTGCTTTATGGGTGGAGCTATTCAATTACGTCACTTTAAGGAGTCGCATATTCAAGGGCGTCAAAAACGCTCGACGTTGCGCAGAAAACGATTTACGCTGCACTGGTTGTAATATTGGTCTATATATAGACTAACCATTTACAAAGCCATAAAAACCTGATTATAATGCCTAGTATTATAATTCTATAAAGTTCATAGTTTCTTATAGAATTCGTAAAGAGAGCATTCATACAACAAACATTATATGAATGCATACTTAATTAATGTTAACTACAAACAATTCATAGTTTCAGAATGAAAAAGAAATTAATACAAAAATGGTAAAGAAAACAACGCTTACAAGCAAAACAAACAAATAAATACAAAAAAATGTTATATGAATGTATAAAATTAGTAGCCGACATGACGTAATTTCGCTGAAACGGTTACAGCAAAAGTCGGCCTTGTTAGTCTACGCAAACTTTGCGGCGTGTATTTAAAAAAATGTTTCGTTGATTTGCCATGTTCAGAAAAAGAGTAGAGTACTGAATTTTGGGTTTATTCGCTCATTAAAATAGATATACATAATGATAAAAAGGTAAATTAAATAACTTGATAGGTAAGTAAACAATATTAAACATTGTGCAGGTATTCCTTTCGCGGTTTACACAGGAGCTTTAAGAACAGCTGATAGCAATGATTTGTTTTGAGTGTACCAATATGGCGCCAGGTTCCGCCCCCTCAATACTTCAGCCACGGCAAAAATGCCCACTCCAGCTTTCATATAAAATGTCCATATAATACACATGTTAATATTGTATATATACAATTGTAAATATTGTATTTATTTATGAACCATCATGCCCGCTTTCACAGAATTGCCCCCTTACATAATCACTATAAAATATATTACATATGTTTATAATAATAATAATAAAAAAATAATAATAATAATAATACATTTTTAAAAAGTACTGTCATGACTATATTCTACATGATAAAGTCCCGGTTTGACTTGAACACCCCTTATAGTAACATATAATGTATTATTAAGCCTAATGTTCACTTTAGCTACCTGGCTGCCATGGAAAAAGGTGTTATTGCATCTTCATTGCGCTTTTCCTGCACAGGGTGACAGGGAGCTTGTTCTGGGAGACTTTGGGCATGATGCAGGATACTCCCTGAACAGGTATCAATCTATCACAAGACACACACATGGACCCACACACATTAACAGACACATACACACACACACATTGTACACATACTGTACATGAAAACGGACACGTGTGCGCGCACACACACACACACACACACACACACACACACACACACACACATATTGTACACATACATGAACTCAGACACACACTGACACAGACACACACACGGACAAGCATACACTGCCACAGAGATGGACACACACATACTGTACACATACACGAACCAAAAACAAACAGACAAAGACAGAAACAAAGACACACAGACACACAACTACGGACACACATGGACATGGACACACACATCGATGGACTCACACACACATGGATGGACATGGACGGATAGGGACACAAACAGCTGTCCAGACCAGCTGTGCGGCATATTGTTGTACATGTCTGGTCTAAGCCTGAAGCTGGGGAAGGTGCCACAACTGTGGTAGACATCCTGCATGGTATCTGTACCAAAGAGACTGTAACAAAAGACTTTGGGGACTACAGACCAGTAGCACTACCATTTGCCTACCAGCCTGGCAGTAGAAGGCGCTGTCATCTTTCGCTGTAATAGGGCTTTTTCACACCCCGAAAAGGATGAGAGCACAGTCAGAGTCCATTTGCCTACCAGCCTGGCAGTAGAAGGCGCTGTCATCTTTCGCTGTAATAGGGCTTTTTCACACCCCGAAAAGGATGAGAGCACAGTCAGAGTCTTTTTCTAGACTTTTTCTAGTGCTTTTAACACCATCCAATCTGTGCTCCTGAGGGATATGCTGGAGTTCATGGGAGTGGACCCATCGTCTAGCTCCATCAGGCTACCTTCAAAAGAGCCAACATAAAACATGACAGAGACTCTGGTGGAGTCATAATTTGGTATGAAGATGATCTTACACCTTACCTGTCTGTTGCAACAAAAAAAAAGAGCTCACACATATTTGGCTTCAGCTCAGACAAGGTGTAGTGAACAGTGAGAAAAGTCTGTTTATCTGTGCAGTCTATACTCCTCCTGCAGAGTCCCCTTACTACAGTGGAGACCTTTTCCACAACCTCCACACAGAAACATGTCATTTCCAGGCTCAGGGAAATGTACTGCTGTGTGGAGACTTCAGCGCCAGGACAGGTTTGGCAAGTGACACCACGGATCTTTACCAAAAAGAGAATATACTGTATTTAACACACTTCCCAATTTAACCCCTACAACAAAAGAAAGAGTCAACCCAGATCCTGTAGTAAATAAGAACGGCAAGGAGTTAGTGCAGCTTTGTCGAGGCCTGGGCCTGTACATGCTTATTTGTAGGATCCGAGGAGACTCCTTAGGTCAGTTCACATATTGCTCAGCTCTTGGGTCGAGTGTAGTAGACTACGCTATCACTGACATGGACCCCTCCTGCAGTGCCTTCACTGTCAGACCACAGCTACCCTATCAGACCACTGCCAAATTAATGTGTTCTTAAAAAGAATCCAGCAACCAAGTAACACAAGAGAAAACTACAAACTACTGAACCTTAATCAGTGCTATAAATGGACCCCTAACTGTGTCTGAACTTTCTAACGCAATGAGTTCTACAGAAGTTACTAATCTCATTACCACCTTCCTAACAACCGAGTTCCCACCCAATCAAACCAGTGCAAACCTTGCAGTAGAGCAAAAAAATACAATTGACCAAATGTCAACAACTAAAGCTAATCTATGTAAAACAAACACAATAAACAAAGATCCAAGACTGAAAAATGGTTTGACGGGGAATGTGAGTCTGCAAGAAAACAGCTCAGACAGCTATCCAACCAAAAACACAAACTACCACAAAACACTGAACTCAGAGAAAAATACTGAAGAACTATAAACAGATACTTTACAAGAAAACAGCACCACCATCAGACATTAAGAGAAATTGAAAAATCCATCAATAAAAATAAAATTCTGGGGAAAATGGAACAGCCTAAACCCGACACACACACAGGACACATCGATAAAAGTTCCAAAAATATGGATAGTGGATCCATATCCATAAGATAGTGATTCCAATGCACGGCCGGAAAGAGGTCAAATTTTTGGGCTGCATCAAACAAAGAAAACAACTAAGGAGAATTGAAATGACTGGAACTGGATTAAGAGCCCTTCAGTACATTATTAAAACCTAGAAGGATAGTGCTGAACCGTCAACTTTGTTGAAGAAATGTGGTCAGAAAAAACTGTGAATGGAGATCACTTAAATACTCGGTGAAGTAGCATGAAAAAAAAACATTATAAAGTAGCTTTGTTTGAAATATGTTTATGTTTAAATATGGATAACCTATTTTGAACCACTTTTTTAAAAACTCTCCCCACAAAATCATACAACAAATCAAAAAAGTAATCAAAAAAAAAAAAACTAGAAAATTTAGAAACCATTATAAAAGATAACCAAAACTCGCTTGATTACCAAATTACACTAGGCGAATTAGCTGACGCACTGAAAAACCTTAAAGACAGAAAATCATGTGGTCATGACAGCATTAGGACAGAAATGCTAAACACAGCACTCCTGTAATGAAGAGTGCTGTATTGAAACTCTTCAACCTGGTTCATCAAGCTGGCTGTTTTCCTGACACCTAGACCCGGGGGCTTATATCCCCAATTCATAAGAGTGGAGATAAATTAGACCCTAACAACTACCAGAGCTTCTGTGTGAGCAGTAATCTGGGGAAGTTGTTCTGCTGTATCATCAACGCCAAGATTTTGGCCTTCCTTCCAGACACATGTTCACTCTGGGAAACACTGTCCTAGAGCACGCGTTACACTATGACTACCAGGGACTGAAAATGAGCACCTCCAGAGGCTTTGATCTGGGAGTAAATGCACTAAATAAAAAAGCACGAAGAGCTCTGTATGTAATCAAGAAAAGATTCTACAGAATTCAAATCCCAATTAGAATCTGGTGTAAAATCTTTGATAGCGCCATTGCGCCTATTGCGCTGAACGGATGTGAGGTTTGGGGTCCACTCAGTAAACACGACTACACTCGCTGGGACAAACATCCCACAGAGTCCCTGCATGCATAATTCTGTAGAAATCACCTCAAAGTTCAAAGAAAAGCACCAACCAACACATGCAGTGCAGAATTAGGCAGATTCCCGCTGATTATAGCCATACAAAAAAGAGCAGTAAAATTCTATAAACATCTTAAATTAAGTAATGAAAACATCCTGCAGTACGAAGCACTGAGAACCCAAGAGCTCCCCTCTGTTAGCTGGTCTAGAGAATCACTAACACACTAACCCCTAACACACTGCAGTCTCAGAGCAGCACTGCTCACCACAGTCTAATCAGAATCAGACAAATCACTGACCAGATGAGGAGAGTATCTGGAGCACTGAGACAGTCAGACCCAAAACCAGTCCAGACTACACTGCTATCAGAGAGTATGAATTGGCAGAGTATCTCTTCACCATCAGAGATATAAAGCAGAGACAGATCCTGACCAGGTACAGGCAATGTGATCACCGTCTGGCTGTAGAGACGGGCAGACACAGGAGAACCTGTCTGCCCAGAGAGCAGAGACTGTGTGCTCAGTGTACAAGCGGTGAGGTTGAGATGGAGATGCACTTCCTTCTTTACTCCCAGAAATATCAACATATAAGTAACACCTTGACTGAGATCATCACTCACAAAATCCCAAATTTTTCCAAATTAACAGAAGGTGAAAAATGAGAATAATTTTAGGAGAAGGCCGCACTGCTACCCTTGCTGCAAAATTGTGTCGAGTGTGAGAGCCTGAGAGACAGTGTGACACAGCATAACCTGAATGTTCCCAACTAACTAAAAATTTAATATCACTACTGTTCAGATAGTTGTTGTTATTGTTATTAATATTAATGTTATATATATATATATTATTATAATTTAATTGTTAGTATTAGTTTATTTTTACTTATTTAAATATTTTATCTTTTTTGGGGGGGGGGGGGGCGGGCGTTGTTTGTGTCTACCTAATATAGTATTATTTCATATCTAATATGTTTATAATTTTATAAATTCAGATTGATGTTATAATGTTATTAATGTTTTCTAATTGCTTTGGCAACAATGTAATACTTTTGTTAACATTCATACCAATAAAGCTCTTCTGAACTGAACTGAACTGAGAGATATTAATGAAATAAGAGTAATTGTGACTTAGAGTCGAAGAGGAAGTTAAACGTGTGCGAGTGAGTGAGTGTGTGAGTGAGTGCGTGCGTGCGAGTGCGTGAGTGAGTGAGTGAGTGCGTGCGAGTGCGTGCGTGTGTGAGAGAGTGAGTGAGTGAGAGAAAGAGAGAGAGAGCGAGCGAGTGAGTGCGAGAGAGAGATTTGACTGCGCACACTACACAGCTGTGACTCTTTTCTCGCGGAACGTTAACACAAGAGGATGAGTTTCTTATTGTGAGTATTTGCTCTTCCTGATTTATTTATCACTTTTAAACTTGTTAATGAGTGAACCCGTTAGTTAAATCGCTGAACGATTAGCAGAAACCAGCTGCCGCCGCTTAGCCAGCATTGCTAACATTGACTTGCTAGCTGGAGAACCCCGACTCATTCGGATAAACCAGCTGATTACTGTGGTCACAAACTGAGCTAACATTAGTTATCATATCCGTCCAGGTTATACAGGACAGACGCTCATGTGGTCTTCGTGTAACTTAGCTGTAAGGCTAATCTTTGGATGGTGACATGCTAGTTGGCTGCTACAGTTATCACTTGTTCGATTAGCCGGGTAATATTTATGACTTAAAAATATTTCCATGGGTCTTTATATACTAGTATTTTGCTTAAAATATTTATCAAAAGACATTCGAAAATAATAAATAAGGGAAAAATAATAAGACGTCAAACGAGAAAACCATGACAGAGTACAAAAATACTTGAGACTCTAAACTGTCTTTTTAATCGTAAGTATAAGATATCGCAAAATATCAGAACAGTTTAAAAAGACTAAAATATTTACGTTGTTGTTGTAATTATTATTGATTAAACAGTATCACAGGACCCCTATAGTTTACCTCAGTGCCAAATATACAGTATATCATACAGGACAGGAAGGAGGGCTATCCATCTGTGTTGTGTAATGAACTTTGTGGAAGTTGCTTTAGGACATAAAAAACTCATGATTGCTCACGAAAGGCAAGTCAGATCAAGAGATGTTGCTTTTCTGTCCACTGATTTCACCACTGATGTAAACACACCCCTTCTTCACCACATGGCCTTCAAATCTAATCACGTGAATGTAATAACAGCAACAAAAAAGCAGCAGGTTAATTTAAGATAAAATAAAAAAACTGAGAAACTGTAATCAGAAAATTTACAGGTTTACATCTGACTTTTATATAATGCTAACAGTGGACTCCTTGCAAAAATGAGAAGTAATGGTTTAATCAGAGAAAATGTCACCATATCAACAAATCAATATCAAAAAAATCCTATACTTGAGTGAATGTAGAGATTCCCTAAGCAAAGTAAGTTCTCAATTTAAAGTAAAAGTTCCCCATTTAAGTTTCCACTTGAGTAAAATTACATTAGAGCTTGCCTTCAAATATTAAAAGTAACTGTACTGTGAATTGCAAAACACTTGCAAACTAAGTTCCTCGCAATTCAATGAAAATTGAAAATTGAAGTGAAATGCCAGCACAGGCTTCCAGTATCCGTAGTTTCAGGTGCTGCACATCTCGTATCTTCACACCATAGACAATTGCCTTCAGATGACCCCAAAGATAAAAGTCTAAGGGGGTCAGATCGGGAGACCTTGGGGGCCATTCAACTGGCCACGACGACCAATCCACTTTTCAGGAAACTGTTTATCTAGGAATGCTCGGACCTGACACCCATAATGTGGTAGTGCACCATCTTGCTGGAAAAACTCAGGGAACGTGCCAGCTTCAGTGCATAAAGAGGGAAACACATCATCATGTAGCAATTTCAAATATCCAGTGGCCTTGAGGTTTTCATTGATGAGGAATGGCCCCACTATCTTTGTACTTCATATACCACACCATTCCATCACTTTTTTGTTCCAATGGTCTTGGAGGGATCTATCCAATGTGGGTTAGTGTCAGACCAATAGCGGTGGTTTTGTTTGTTAACTTCACCATTCACATAAAAGTTTGCCTCATCACTGAACAAAATCTTCTGCGTGAACTGAGGGTCCTGTTCCAGTTTTTGTTTTGCCCATTCTGCAAATTGTGTGCCGATCTGGGTCATCCTCGTTGAGATGCTGCAGTAGCTGGAGTTTGTAAGGGTGCCATTTGTGAGTAGCTAATATCCGCCAAAGGGATGTTCGACTAATGCCACTCTCCAGTGACATGCTGCGAGTGCTACGCTGTGGGCTCTTGCTGAATGAAGCTAGGACAGCCACTGATGTTTGTTCATTAGTGACAGTTTTCATGCGTCCACATTTTGGCAAATCCAACCCTGAACCAGTTTCACAAAACTTAGCAAGCAGTTTGCTAACTGTAGCATGGGAGATGGGTGGTCTCATAGGGTGTCTTGCATTGAAATCTGCTGCAATGACCTGGTTACTGCATTCACCAGATATCAACACAATTTCGATCTGCTCATCATGTGTTAAACTCTTCGACATGTCAATGGCTGTGAACAATGAGAAACTTGTAAATAACTCATGAAAGAATAAAGTGAAAAAAAAACAAGCACACCATTGATCCAGACCCCTCTTCTTTAGTGATCCAGACCCCTCTTCCCTCTGGACCCGTCTAACTGGTCCTGGAGTCCTGCTTCTGGTTGGAGATCTCGTCGCATGGATGCCCCGTGTGGTCTGTCCTATCATCGATTGATGCTCTGGGGACCTGTGACTTCAGTTGTTCGATAGCTCAGGACTGGAATCTCCTACAGTCTACCTGAGCCTCCAGGAACAAACTGGACTCCTTTTAATTTTAACACATCTCCTGTTACACTGAACTTCCAGTACACATTATTAAGTTGATCAATCCCTGCTATCCGTTATCACCCAGATGAGGATGGGTTCCCTGTTGAGTCTGGTTCCTCTCAAGGTTTCTTCCTATTACCATCCCAGGGAGTTTTTCCTTGCCACCGTCGCCCTCGGCTCGACAATCTTATCATTTTTATTCATACACATTGCATACAGACTTACTTCTTTTTATTGTGTAAAGCTGCTTTGCGACAATGTCAATTGTTAAAAGCGCTATATAAATAAAATTGACTTGACTTGACCATTGTTTTTCTTGTGAAATTCCCAATAAGTTTGATGTGTCACATGACCCTCTTCCTATTGAAAAACAAAAGTTGGATCCAAGATGGCCGACTTCAAAATGGCCACCATGGTCACCACCCATCTTGAAAAGTTTGCCCCCTCACATATACTAATGTGCCACAAACAGGACGTTAATATCACCAACCATTCCCATTTTATTAAGGTGTATCCATATAAATGGCCCACCCTGTATAAT
>JAAGKR010002985.1:0-18234 GCA_011419295.1 Clarias macrocephalus
TTCTTAGGTATTTGGGGTAACTTCCCCCACACACCTCGACAGCTGACAAAAGATAAATCTTTCTCAAGTGTTTGACAGTGCATTAGTGTAAGTATATATTTAATGCTGAAAAATGTAAAGCACTTGTATATGTTGCTCTGGATAAAAGCTTCTGCCAAATGCCTAAATGTAAATGTACATGGCGCTTAATGTTGAGTTGTTTGCAACAGATGAAAGAGGAAGTCAGGTTACTGATAAGAATGTTACCAAACCAACCGACTTTTCGCACTTGGCAGCTTGTCACTCAAGACCTTTTGCACAGTACTGTATCTCTTTTATTCAATTATCATTCTAAGTTTGACTGCCCTATCATACCTATTATATCAAGGTATCCAATGACACTTTACACAGTAGCCCTGAAAGCAGAAACAAACAAGCAAACTATGGTTAATCATAACCATAGTTCATAATAACACATTATGTACATAAACTACAGTGCCGAACCTGTATACAGTATAAGTGAGTGGCATAATGTATGTGAAAAAAAATGTGAAGAACATATACGGTAAGTGTGAGATATATGTGAAAAAAAAATCTGAAAGAGGTAAATACTTGAAAAAGTATTTACCTCTTTCAGATTTTTTTTTCACATATATCTCACACTTACCGTATATGTTCTTCACATTTCTTCACATTTTTTTTCACATACATTATGCCACTCACTTATACTGTATACAGGTTCGGCACTGTAGTTTATGTACATAATGTGTTATTATGAACTATGGTTATGGAGATATATGTGAAATATATGTGAAATATATGTGAAAAAAAAATCTGTAAATACTTTTTCAAGTATTTACCTCTTTCAGATTTTTTTTTCACATATATCTCACACTTACTTTTTCAAGTATTTACCTCTTTCAGATTTTTTTTTCACATATATCTCACACTTACCGTATATGTTCTTCACATTTTTTTTCACTTATACTGTATACAGGTTCGCGGGGGCCTGGAGCCTATCCCAGGAGACAGGGTACACCCTGGACAGGGTGCCAATCCATCACAGGGTATACACATACACACACTCATTCACACACTATGGGCAATCTGGGCATGCCAATTAGCCTGGGCATGCCAATTAGCCTTTTAGGTCTTTGGACTGTGGGAGGAAACTGGAGTACCCAGAGGAAACCCACCAAGCATAGCCTGGAGCCTATCCAAGGAGACTTCGGGCACATGGCAGGGTACACCCTGGACAGGGTGCCAATCCATCGCAGGGCACACACACATACATACACTCACTCATTCACACACTATGGGCAATTTGGTTACGCCAATTAGCCTAACCTACATGTCTTTGGACTGTGGGAGGAAACCGGAGTACCCGGGGAGAACATGCAAACTCCATGCACACAGAGACGGGAATCGAGCCTGGCCGGGGATCGAACCCGGACCCTGGCGGTGCAAGGCGACAGTGCTAACCACTACACCACCGTGCCGCCTATCATTTAGATCATCAACAAAAATGTGTTAATGCAGTTAAGTGTTTGCAATAACTTTCAATGAATCTGTCTTTCACATTACTGTGAGGAATTTTGGCACACTCTTCTCTGCAGAATTGTTTTAATTCAGGACATCAGCGGGTGTTCGGGCTGTTTAAGGACCTCAATCGGATTTAAGTCCAGACTTTGACTAGGTCACACCAAAACCTTAATTTTGTATTTTTAAACCAGAAGTGGACTTGCTGGTGTATTTTGGATATATAATTGTCCTGCTGCATAACCAAAGTGAGCTTGAGGTCAGGAATGTTTGTCTTTATGATATTCTGATAGCGTGCAAAATTCATAGCATCAATTATGGCAAGTCACACAGGTCCAGAAGCTGAAAAGCAGCCCCATCACGCTACGACCACCATGTTGTACAATGTTGGTATGATTAGGTTGATCCCAACGTTCTTCCAGGACCAACGTGCTACATACTGTACATTCAACAACATAAATTAACAACACAAATTTACCAGAACTAGCTAGCTAACTAAGACGCCTAATTAGCTGACTAGCTCAGATATGATTGATTTACTTTGATGTATTTTTTAAGTTAACCTAAAATTATCTATTTCTATACAAAAAGAAATTTATCTATAATATATTTAATATTATAGATCTTGTTGCTATAAAGTGAAGTATTATACTTACTGAGACAATTAGGTTGTCTATGCAGATCGTTTTTCCTTTTTTTAGGAAAAAAGGTTTTTTTTGTTTTGTTTTTTCATTATGTTATGTTTCATTATGTTACTATTAATGTTTTACAAAATTATTTTATTTTTTCACATTTTTTCAAAATATGGCTTGAGACACTCCGACACTCTTGTTACCTAGCAAACTTTTATTATGAAAGGTCATACAGTTGATGTCAGAAGTTTACTTACACCTTAACCAAACACATTTCATTTTTTCACAATTCCTGACATTTAATCATTTTGTCATAGGTCAGATAGGATCACTACTTCATTTTAACAATGTTAAATATCAGAATAATAGTAGAGAGAAAGATTTGGTTCAACTTTCATTTTTAAATCACATTACCAGTAGGACAGAAGTTTTCATACTCTTAGTTAGTATTTGGTACATTGCCTTTAAATTGTTTAACTTGGGCCAAATCCTCCAGTTAGCCTTCCCCAAGCTTCTTGAAACAAATTGCTTGACAGAACTGGTGTAGATGGTGTAGATGTCTGCGATAGTGGGAATTGAGACGTTGATTATCTTCCTCACTATCTGCTGTAGGGTTTCGTGGTCCGAGATGTCACAATTTCCAAACTAGGCAGTAATTCAGCTGCTCAGGATGCTCTCGATAGTTCCTCTAGGAATCTATAGAGTGCCTTTAGTTCGTTGTTCTTAAGCCATTGTGCCACAACTTTGCAAGTATGCACTGGGTCACCATTTGGAAGACCCATTTGGAAGACCCATTTGGAAGACCCATTTGCAACCGAGTTTTATCTCATGTCTGATATCTTGAGATTTTGCTTCAATATGCCTTTATACCTGTTTCATTCAGTGTAAACAGTCTTTGCTGTTGTTCTACGATTGGTTTGTACTTTTTGTACCTATATATGTTCATCTGTAGGAGACAAAACAAAACTTCTTCCTGAGCAGTCTATTGGCTGTGTTGTCTCACAATGTTTATACTGACATAGTATTGGTTGCACAAATTAACATGGTATCTTTAGGTAATTGGAAATTGCTTCCAAGTATAAACTAGGCACACTGATTTGTCTGATCTGATTTGATTTGAGTTTCTCATTCAGTTTTAGCAAAGGGATGCCTTAAAATATAGTACCAGTCAAACGTTTGGACATACAGTACCTTCGAATTTAATCGTTTTCCTGATTTTCCTACATTGTAAAAGAATGCTGAAGGCATTCAAAATATCCAATAACAGCCAATGAACACTTCATGGTATTTATGAGAGCCAGTTTTATCATGGTGCATAATGAGATTTGCAAATGCATATGACAATATTGTTCTTGCAAAAGCTACTCCAGAACAGCTGACCCACATGTCTTAAAATAACAAATGACAGGATTTTTTTTTTTACATTAGTTTCTTAATTCCATATGTGGAGTATGTGTTGTTCCATAGATTTGAACCTTCAGTATTGTTTTATAATGTAGAAAATACATCACTAAAGTAAAAACATTGATTTAGAAGGTGTGTCCAAACTTTTGTTTGGTACTGTACATCCATACAGTAGGTACACCCCTAATTGACCCAAATGATTTGTAAAGCTTCTAAAGCCATGACATAATTTTCTGGAATTTTTAAAGCTGTTTACAGGAACAGCCAACTGATTGTATATAAACTTCTTACCCACTGGAATTGTGCTATAGAGCTATATTATAAGTGAAATAAGCCATCTGTACATTTAAAATTTAAAAACCTGTGGAGTAATTAAAAATGTTTTAATGATTTCGACTTAAGTGTATGGAAACATCCAACTTCAACAGTATAATTAGCAGCCTGATACCAGGTTTACTGAATATATGTAGATTAGGGCAAGAGTCTATTTTATATTCTAGATGATGTGTTAAAGTAAAGTAAGATTAAATATAACTGAGACCATAATTCAAGGTCTGATCATTTTTTTCAGGTGGCTCTTTCTGTGTTTCTAATGTTAGTTCAGATTTTCCCTCTCTGTGTCAGTGGTGTGAGAAAGATACAACATACAGTAGTAAGCCAAAATAACCCCACTCACTCACTCACTCACTCACTCACTCACTCACTCACTCACTCACTCACTCATTCATTGTCTATAGTGCATTATCCTGTGAACAGGGATGTAGGGGGCTTGGAGCCTATCCCAGGAGACACCCTGGGAGGGGTTTTAATCCATCACAGGGCACCCACATACTGTACACATACACAAACACACTCACACATTATGGGCAATTTGGGAAAACCAATTAGTCTAATCTACATGTCTCTGGACTGTGGGAGGAAACTGAAGCACCCAGAGGAGGCAGGTGGAGAATATGGAAACTTCATGCATACAGACCGCAAAGAGGGAATCAAACCCAGATCCTGGAGGTACAGTACAATGTGACAGTGCTAACCACCATGCCACCATGCTGCTGTGAAAATAACCTGAATGACCTAAAAGGGGGAAAAAAATCATATAAAATACAATTTTGGGATTTTTTGAGTAACAGCCCACTGTATGTGCCTGAAGGAAAGAGTTCATGACACCACAACTTCAGTGTTAATGTTATGATAACTGATTTAAATTCCAGTCAAGTGGTAGCAGAACAACAACCTATCAGAAAAAATAAGGTGATAACTGCCAAATCTGGGAGGCACAGAGGGAATCACACACCAGTCAGTGCTGATGGGGAAATAGCTGAAGCTGCTAAAGCTGACTTGCATAGAGCTATGTTTTTCCTGATGCAACACTTTGAAACAGGCCATGAAAAATCTTCCTTCTGCAGTTTATCCAGTTTAGTGATATCCTTATCAGTCATGGTAAAAGTGCACAAATTCTTTACAGGAACCAGGCATTTGAACTTGTGATTAAGCAAGTGAATACCCATACAACTCAAACAACAATGTAATTATTTGCAGTTGAACAAGCTGAGCCAAAAGCAAAGGATAAACCTCTAATCTGAGTCTTTTAGTCTAAATGATGGATTGCAAAACTAGAAACCACCGAAATAGACAAAAAGTGTGGTATTTTTAAACTGATACTCACCACACCTGTTTGTTTCTGAACAAAAGAAATGCTATTTTCAATGCATTTTGCAAGAAGAAGGAAAAATTTATAGATATATGTTGCTTAGGAGCAGTTTCAAGTTTTGTGTAGACCAAAGCAGCAGTGTAGTACTATCAAAGGTAAACACACAGTCATACAGCCGTCCATTAAATCTTATCATATGTGGTGTTTATCCATTAAAAGCTTTTCTGTAATGCATGTACACAGTGAGACAATTTACTGCTGTGAGTGTTTCCAACACGGCAGGGAGCTTGAGACAGCTCCCGAGGACTCGTTGCAGTAATGGATAGGCAGTACAACACGTACAACCATTTTCGGCTGCCTTTCCAAGTGCAGTGACATGCACCGGAATGTGTAAATTGTCACTCAGCATCTTGCTGACAGAATACCAAGTAATGACATTTATTTATATAATGATAGCATGTTCGTGACGCCTGTGATTTGAAGCTGGCGATAAGTTTTGAGTGGACGAACAGCTTCCTGTTACAGTTGTTTCTTGGTTGACATTTATTGCGTGTCACTAAGGTTACACCAGGTAGTAAGGTTTGGTTGTCACATTATCCAGGGGGCATAGGTTTGTTAATCATCAGAATGGAATTATTTCTATAGTGTTGTTGAAAAAACTCGTATTGAATGTTAAATAATTTAATGAAACAAATTCAGGTTGAAAGACACATCTTTTTATAGAAACATCTCTTTGTTGCTCCACTAATAGATAGGATTGCTGTGTCCCTGTGGTTACTGTCATGCTCACATGGAGCTTTAACTGCCCTAATTATTATCCTTGAGCAACAACAAACCAGAATAAATCAGGGCACTGCACAGATGGCATGGGATTGTTTTCACTGGTTTGAATTTCCTGTAGCTCTCTTCTGTCTCTGAGTCAGAAAGAAACAAAGAATAGAAACCAGATGTATCTAAAATGGCATAGCAGGAACATAATTATAACGTAGATAATTATGGTGATGTTTGTAGTGCTCAATATGTTTCATATAGGGACTAGATGCTTTGCAACATGATGTTGGTTTGGTTTTGGGAGAGTCAAGACAAAGTGGACAAGGACAAGAGAACAAGGGATTGAAAAAAAAACTCTAATGATAAAGACAGGATGGATATAACGATAACTATAATAAAATACAAGTCTATAATCTAGACCATTACCTATGATGCTGCAAAATAATATTATCTTAATCTGTGGGGCGGGGGGGGGGGGGGGTAATTAAGATAAGGCTCATACAAACTAAAAGCTAACATTTTAAAAATGGTATCAATGCATTAAGGCCTGAGCTATTCTAGGCTGTTGTTTTCGGAACCCTAATGCACTTGTTATAACCACAGAAAAGTGCTTTAGGAACTCCCTTTGTAAGTAAATAGCTCAGGATTTGAAGACTCCAGAAACAGCAAATCAGTAGATTTAGAAAGTAATGAGGTAGAAAATGAAGAGGGGGACACAATCAGAACTGCCTATGTCAGGCCTGAGCATTTTGAGAGAACAATGTAGAGTCTGACAAACACAGAAATAGTATGATACAGGATGTGGGTCGTGTGTGGAAGTAAAGAGGGAGTTCATTGCAAAGGAAGTTATGGCAAGAGGAAACACGGGCTGATAATATTTATTCTATTATATTTATTTTCCTCAATGACAGCAGGATCAAAGACACTGGATAAGAAATTTAGATTGGCCCACATCACAGGTCAGCAGCACTGCCGACTAGAATGTTTGGAAGTGTACAAATATACACTGACCAAAACCATGCATCTGTGGGACACGTAATGAGACAGCTGAATCTCAGGAATGCATGAACAGGAAATAACCCTGCGATGGCCCTGTGATGACTTGCATTTAGCAGCAAATTATTAGATATTGTATTATATATATTGTGCTACTATATACTATAATCTAGATTGTTCTAGATAGTTGCAGACCAAAATATTCAAGAATTGTTTGAGGAACAAGGCCAAAAAATCTAGATTGACTCGGTGTCCAAATACCCCAGATCTCAATATAATTGAGCATTTGTGGGATGTGCTGGACAGATGATTCTGATCCACAGAGGGGTACTTCACAGCTTGCAGGAATTAAAGGATTTGCTGCTGAAGTCTTAGTGCCAGATACCACAGCACACCTTTTGAGGTCTTTTGGCGTCCATGCCTCAACAGGCCATGAGCTGTTTTGGTGGTGCATAGCATACATACTTACATAGCATTAGGCAAGTGGTTTTTATGTTATGGATGATCAATGCACAACGATTTTTCGTTGACATTTCTAAAAGCAGTAGGCATAACTCTGTGTGCAAAATGCTGCCTTCATTTTTTGTTGTTGTTGTGTTGTTGTTGTGGACTTGATGCATCGTCATTTCAAATCCGAAATTAAACAATCAAAAAAAACCTACAAATTACCTAGCAAATTTATTTTTAAAAAAAATTAACAATTGTTTACACAAAAATGGACGGTAGCTTAGCGGTTAGTACTGTCGCCTTGCACCCCCAAGGTCTGAGTTAGGTTCCCAGGCAGGTTCGATTCCCGCCCCTGTGCGCTTGGAGTTTGCATGTTCCTGTGCTTGGGGTTTCCTCTTGGTACTCCTGTTTCCTCCCACAGCCCAAAGACATGCAGATTAGTCTAATTGGCATTCCCAAATTTTCCATAGTGTGTGAATGAGTGTGTGTGTTTACCCTCCAATGGATTAGTACCCCGGCTCGTGCTCTTTTTTTATGTCTTTTGGGATAGGATAAAAATATACAACAAGACCATAGGAAAAATAAACATAGAGAAATAAATCTTGTAAATTACAAATTACACTACTGCTACATAAAGTACATACACTGCTGATATGATAGCAAATTTACAATAATTACTTTATTATACCTAGTACACCTTGGTTCTTTAACCCAGGGAATGTTTGTTCAAATGGCACACTGTAGGCATCTGTTTCATCTGGATGTGGTTAGAGGGGTAAACATACCCATTTGGTGAATAATATTGAATATTGTGTTGGCTGAAATTGTGTGTTTCTAGATTTCTAAATTTCCCATTCGTTTCTTAGGTCTGCAGGAGATCTAAAAATATGATATGATTAGTTACAGCTAAAATATATATTTTTAATATGACCAATCACTGAGTAGCAAAGACCTACTTATATTTAGACCTACAGTACTGTATACATACACATACAAAAAAAAACTAGTGTAGATAGTAGGTACCTTATCACTATTTAAGCCATTGCTCCAGCAGTGCAGTGCAGTTCTGGAGCTGAAATCTGCAGGACTGTGGCTCTCTAGGACTGAACGTGCCTACCCGGTCCTAAAGTAAGACCGAAATAATTCAAGAATTGTTTACAGTGAAACTGAAACACTTTAGTGTCTGAGGTTTCATGGCTACATTTGAACAGCCTGGTGGCCAATCTTCATTGATTGCACATTCCACCAGTTAGAGCAATGTGTGAAGGTTTAATTAGCAGAGTAATAGCACAGTTTTGCTTAAAATATTGCAATGCACACAACATTATCAGAGTATCAATCATATCAGAGTATCAATCATATGATAATTATCATTATCATATCAGAGTTCAAAAGAGGACAGATTGTTGGCGCGAGTCTCGCTGGCGCATCTGTGACCAAGATGGCAAGTCTTTGTGAAGTATCAAGAGCCACGGTATCCAGGGTAATGTCAGCATACCACCAAGAAGGACGAACCACATCCAACAGGAGTAACTGTGGACGCAAGAGGAAGCTGTCTGAAAGGGATGTCCGGGTGCTAACCTGGATTGTATCCAAAAACATAAAACATAAAACCACAGCTGCCCAACTCACTGCAGAATTAAATGTACACCTCAACTCTCCTGTTTCCACCAAAACTGTTCGTTGGGAGCTCCACAGGGTCAATGTACATGGCCGGGCTGCTATAGCTAAACCTTTGGTCACTCATGCCAATGGCAAACATCGGTTTCAATGTTGCCAGCAACGAAAATGGCTGTGGACAATGTGAAACATGTATTGTTCTCTGAGGAGTCCACCTTCACTGTCTTTTCCACATCTGGGAGAGTTACGATATGGAGAAGCTCCAAAGAACTACCCAGACTGTTTCATGCCCAGGGTAAAGCGTGGGGGTGGATCAGTGATGGTTTGGGCCTCAATATCCTGTCATTCCCAAGGCCCAATACTTGTGCTAGATGGGCGCATCACTGACAAGGACAAACGAACCATTCTGGAGGACCATGTGCACCCAATGGTTCAAACATTGTATCCTGAAGCCGGTGCAGTGTATCAGGATGGTAATGCACCAATACACACAGCACGACTGGTGACAGAGTGGTTTGATGAACATAAAAGTGTTGAAAGTTGAACATCTCCCATGGCCTTCACAGTCACCAGACCTAAATATTATTGAGCCACTTTGTGGTGTTTTGGAGGAGCGAGCCAGGAAATGTTTTCCTCCACCAGCATCACATAGTGGCCTGGCCACTATTCTGCAAGAAGAATGGCTTGAAATCCCTCTGGCCACTGTGCAGGACTTGTATCTGTCATTCCCAAGACGTATTGATACTGTATTGGACGCAAAAGGAGGCCCTACACCATACTAATGAATTATTGTGCTCTAAAACCAGGTGTTTCAGTTTCATTTTCCAACCTCTGTATATATTTGTCACTGGATTGAAAGCTGTATGAAACAAAGAGCCATGGTATAACATGTTGTGATTTGCTGGGATTTGTTGGGGTTCCTCCAAGTACTCCGGTTTCCTCCCACAGTCCACAGACATGCAGATCAGGCTAATTGTCGCTAGTGCCCTGAGATGGCCTCCTGTGACCCTGTATGGGATAAGCGGTATAGAGAATGAGTGAGTCAGTGAATAAGTGAGTGATTATACTAGATGCTGATAGTATTGTGTTACACATCGTGCCACATATGAGTCCAAAAATGCTAGGCATGCTAGAAAGCGCACACTGAGGTGGATTTACACCAGAACGGTGTATCAGTATGAATTATCAGTGGCGAGCTGAAGGCGGTATTTTAAGCAGTTCTTCTTTAAAAGTGACTTATAACTGAATGCATCCTGACCACCCAGTTTCTCCCTGAACTGGCATGGTGGAGTATTCAGTCATTTATACTCGATACCACTTCTCCTGTACACAGGATCACGGCGGGGGGCATGGAGCCTATCTCAGGAAACACCCTGGACAGGGTGCCAATCCATCACAGTGGACACACACCCACTGCAGGCAATTTGCGAACACCAATTATCGTATAATCTGCATATCTTTGGACAGTGGGAGGAAATTGGAGAACCTGGAAGAAACCCACTAACTGAGACTGAATATGATCAGATTATTTTTTTATTATGTTTTTACACAAAAATGCACGATATGCAATGCTAACTTTTGAACAGGACTATTATAATATAAACTCCACACACACACACCTAAAGTAGTAATCAAACCCTTGACAATGGCGGTGTGAGGCCACAGTGCTAACCACTACAGCATGGTGGATTAATATTTCAAAATTCCTAAACCACTAGGCGTGAATGTGTGTTTCTTCGCAGCCAAATCGTCGAGTGTTGCACAGTGGCTTAGTGGTTATCACAATTGCCTGGCACCTCCAGGGCCAGGGTTAGATTCCCACCTTTTGCATGTTCATCCTGTGCTTGGTGGGTTTCCTCTGGATACTCCAATTTCCAATTTTTAAAAACTGTGGTTTGGTACAATCTTTCATTTTACTGATGAATCTTATAATTTCACACTAAAGAAAATAATGATCTTTTTCCACCATAGTAACAAATCATTTGAATATATTGTCAACTTTTATATTTTAATGACCAAAATCTACATTCATAAATGCACATTCTCTAAATTATTTCCTAAAATATCACCTTTTTTCTGTGAAACTTGTTAAATCCAATAGAAAAACACAAATCTTCCCTGTTATTGGCCTAAACATTCAGATTTAAACAATGAAACATGAAACTGATCCCCCAACCATTCAGTTAGTCTATTTTCTCCATTTTTAATTATTTAGTTATTTGGTTGTTGTCTATTGTTATTATTTATTTACATATTTTAAGTTTTCTTATACTGTATATCTTTTAGTTATTTCTTGTTCTGTTAACTGTGGATACTTAATTGTATATATATATATATATATACATATTTTATTCTCTTTGTAATAATTGTAATTGTAACAAATTTTAATCTGTATTTGTAATGGCCAAATCATGGTATTGCTGCCAAAAAATGTCTCATCTAGATGAAAAAGTGAATTTTCAGATAGGATCATATAACAAATTCAAATCGTTCAATGGTCTTAACGATGAAACTTGGGCAATTTATATTTCACCTGAAAAGAAAAGAAACAGAACAAGTGTATTATTCTAAAATGCAGAATTAAGATATTGCAACATGAATTTTTGGGGAACATATAAAATCATCTTTCCAAAACAGCTAAGGTGGCTACATTTTTAGGGAAGTAAGAATGGTCACTTCTAGTTCCATAAACTTCAGAAGTGGCTTCTTTGGCACGCATATTTTCTGTATTATATGTATAACAAAAAAAATCAGCACCAATACTGTGTTTTGGTTATAATTTTGTAATTAATAATAATAAAAAAGAAACAAAGTTTGACTCTGGTAACCCTTGGGAGTCTTCAGCGACCTCTGCCGACAGAATGAGGAACAGCAGCTGCAGCGTCTCCTCCCCCCACAGCTGGATTAACAGCGTGATTAAGCTTGGAAAACAGACTCTCACACACACATATACAAGCCCTGGAGCATCTCAGCATGCGGCTCGCTCAGTGTACCAGCAACAGCAGTCAGTAACAGAGCGGGGAAGGTGGAGGAGAGCGGCCCATACCTTTAGAGAAAATGAATGCGGGCTGATTTTAGAGGTAAGAGGCGCGTCTGAGGCGTCGGGACTCGTTCAAGGCCGGTCGACAACCGCTTTGTGCTGGGTAATTACAAACGCATTGGGGGGAAAATGGACGCAAATCCGCAGCCATTCCGGCGGTCGAGCGGGCACAATGGCAAGGCAAAATGCTCAGTCTGGTCTGTTATTCATTACAGCGGATCGGGGACTTATGTGGGGGGGAAAACGTGCGTTCGTGCAGTAACTGCAGGTCGGTCATTGTGTGCAGCGTGGAGAGCATCGTGGCTGTATCCTGAAGGCAAAACAGACCAAGCTGGATGTGTTGCAGCCTGTGTTTCATTCATGCTCGGTTTGTAAACGCGTGACTGATCATGCTGCATGCTCCGAGTTGCTTTGCGATCATCACCGCAACTCCAACACACACACACTGCTCGCACACACGCTTTATTTTCGCAGGTTTTTTTTTTCTTTCTTTTTCTACACTATTTTTTTGTTGTTGTTGTTGTTGCACAGATCTTGGCACGAGCACACAACATGCACATTTCTTTGATGGACTGAAAAGTGGGCGTCGTTGAAATCAAATCCGACTTAGCCGAGATTTTCATTTCTGCCGGGAATACGCGGCTTGGAGCTGCTTTGGAAGTTGACGTCATATCGGTAAATGGTTTCCAAATCTATGTGTTTGATTGCATTTAACATTTAAACAGGAAGTCGTGAATCAGAGTAGCGCGTGTTAACAAAATGTCATCAGAGTGGAGGCCCCGAGCTAAAATGCTTCTCCTCATGTATCCTAAACAGGGTGGAAAATGCATCTCTTGCTGATGAACTGGTATGAACTTTTTTTTTCTTCTTCTTCTTCTTCAGTCTGACCTGCTGCCAAAACATCAGTCAAGCTTGTCCTCTACAATGATCAATAAATGTTTGAGTTTTTTTTTAATTGCCTTGTTTTTTTTCTTTTTCAATAATTTCCTCCAGGATATTCTATGGGCGACCTCCCCCCCCCTCCCCCCATTAATTCTACCAGCATGTCCCAGGTGGTAAACATGGCATACACATCTGTTTTGGCAGCTAGATTTTTTTTCGGCAGGATTTCCGTGTAACAAACCTGCTGTGAAACCAATCCTTGATGACTATCTTTCTTAGGTACCCACTTTTTTCTAGAAATCAGTAATTAATCCTAACCTAAACGTTTGTCATGCAGTACTCACTATAGCGGAAAGTCTGTTTACTGAGTCTGTTTGTTCAAGTATAGCCTATCAATGTTGATATTAGTCTGCTTTTGGCCAGTCATGATTGACCATGAATCTACCTCTGAGTAAGTATTAATTTTGAAGAACATCACACCTTTTTCCACATTCACACCTGAAGAAGTACGTAAATGTGGATATATATATATATTTTTTTTTCTGTCTTGAATGCGTACATGCTCACTGCATTAGTTGTTCCTAGTGGTTGCATAACTCAATTCTTTCTCACTAAACAAAGTCATGTTCATTATCTACAAACATATGGATGTACTCTGGGATTTTCTTTTCAGTCGACAGGAACATAAAGTGTTTTAACTAGTGCAGACGTGTTCAGGCAGGTTTACAAGGTGAAGAATCTACTGACGCTTGCTTAGTCAAAGTAAAAGCTTTTATCGGGTTTGCTTTTGATGTTCAGTTTTCTCTCCTGAGAGAATGTGCAGTGGAGGTAGGAAAAGTAGAGGAACAGTAGTCTTTTTAAGATAAATGCTGGGTTATTTGTCCTGTTCTGCTGTTGCATACTCTGTTCTAATTATTGCCAGAAGTGCTGTAGTGGAAGGAGCTGAGAAGGATTTTCAGGCTTTATTCAGACGGGCCAAATGGAGTCTGTGCCTGCCAGCGTCTTGTATTGAGTATTTATCTCACATGCTGTGAGGATGGCAGAATACTTAATCCAGTTAACAGAAATTATAAGTGGTACATCAGGGTTAAAAACATACGTTAAGGGGCTTTTGTTCATATTTTAAGTATCCTAGATCATGCTCATTCTATGCTCACATTCGGATGTGTGTGAGTGTGTAATACAATATATATAATTGCCCTGTCATATCACCCAAAAATTGTAAATACAGTACTACAATTGATATTTCTGACTGTCCAAAAAGTCTTCATGGTCATACATAGTTTTATACATAAACTATACTTATACTCTCTCACACGTTATACAGTATATTTTAGGTGTGATTATATTATATTATATTATATTATATTATATTATATTATATTATATTATATTATATATAATCACACATCCAAAATGTACTGTATGTGTGAGAGAGAGTATAAGTATAGTTTATATATAAAAGTATGTACAATACTGTATTTACAATTGTTGGGTGATGTGATAGGGTAATGATCTAAAGCATACCACTAAATCTATATCAGGATGGCTGAAAATGAAAGGAACAAGGTTTTGGAAATCCAGACCTGAACTTTACTGAAGTGCTGTGGTGACACCTTAAGAGAGCCGTGCATAAGCGAATGCCCAAAAAAACTCAATGAACTGAATCAAAGCAATGTTGTAAAGAAGAATGGGCCAGAATTCTAACGATGGTTGATGGATCTACAAGCTGTATACTTATGGGGATACTTAGTATTTTATGGCCCATATGTTTGTTATTTTTGTATTTGGCTTCGGTTTTGTAATATAAATAATGGCATGGTGAAAAAAAAATTCTGTCCGAGGTTACGTTTGCCTAATACTAAGACCTGCTATGATCAGATGAAAAGGGGGTACTAACTTTATAACACGACTGTCATATAAAATCTATGAAACTGTTGTTTTTTTTAGAAGATAATACGTGATGAGCGATTCTCCATTTCAGGCCAGGACAGGCTTGGGTGTTGATACTGATCAGTACATCTCTATTGACTGCCTGTCTGCTGGCCAGCATGTAATATCCTCCAAAGCAATGTAGATTAAAGCCTGAAATCAGATTCGAAAAGGCAAGTTCATCATTCAGTGGAAGATTCTTTGGAATACTCAAACGGTGAACAGATTTTGATCATGGGCCCTGTTTCAAGACATAAGACTGTGACTGGAACATGGACGTCCACAAACGTGGAGCGTGAGAGTGTGGCAAAAACTAACAGGGTGACTCTAACAGCAGTTTAAGCCATTGTTAAATATTTTAGAGCTAGAGGCACCATGATGCTGTTTACATATAGTATATGGCCAAAAGTGTGTGGAAACCTGACCAGCACACCGAATATGTGGCGCTTCTTTACACTATTGCCACAACATTGGAATCACTCTGTTGTGTGGGCTATTTTGTATGCTGCAGCAAGGACAGATGAGTTCAGAAAGCTAGCTAGGAAGGAATTGTCAGTAAAAAGGACGGGTTAGCTTGGCCTTATGCCAGTTGTTTGTGCTCTGACCAAGATAAAAGCATATTTGTATGTAAATAGTGTAAAACAGACAACAGATGCATTTTTCAGTTCCCTTATAACATTGTCTTGACCAAGTTCCTAGTTCTAATATTTGTTAGATTCGTTAGGTCAATACCATTTAAATTTTTTTTGCTTACTTTATTTAATGTAACTTAAGGTAAGATGAGTCCATTGACCTTATTTGCTGTTTATTATAATCATATAACCTTTTAATAGACTGATCAATATCGATTGTGAATTTTTCTTTTTTTGGCCATATCATCCTAGTTGCGTTCATCTGCGCCTGTATTCACAAAATGTCTTAGAATTCTCTGAGAGCTCCTATCTTAGCTTAAAAAGTTCTAGATGGAGTTCTTAGGAAACTTCTCAGAGCAACTCTGAGTAAGGAAAGTACAAAAACCTTTATCTTAGTGAGGAGGTGTGGTTGACCCCTTTGCTAGGGATGATGCAGCAATTTAAGGACGGTGATTGGTTGATAAATAACCTCTGACCTCTGCAAAGGTCTTCAAATGCGCTCTTTGTGAAAACAGAATATATGATAATGGAACAGACAGTGAAATTGTAATGTTTGTATATGAAGAAATTGTATAATCATGATTACAAGCTATTTTATGCAAAGTTTCTGTTATAGACTAAATATCTTTAAGATAAACAGCCAAATGTTGAAAATGTGTCTACTTTTGAAGCAACCATTTCCATGCAGTTACTATATTTAAGTTCTTACATTTATTTACCATACTGATTTTATTACTTGTAATCCATTTTAGATTGATGGGAGCAAAATGACTCACCAGGACAGCCTATTTAAGTTGCACTTTTGGATGGTATGTGGTCAACAATCCAAGAGACATGGAAAGAAGTAAAAGAATAAGAAAACCAAATTATACAGAAGAACAATGTTTCCTTTTAGATTTGCGTTCCGTTTTTGGGAGAATATTTCTTCTTTCTGACATTTTGTTTGCTATACCTTAGTAGCTGTTTTTAAGGCTAAGATGTTTCATGAATCATTTTTATTTTTACTAAGATTTCGTCCTAAATTGAAGGGGAAATTCAAAGAAAATGTCAAAATTCTAAGAAGATTCTTAGAATTATGTCACTACGAGCAACTATTAGGCTTAAGAAGCTTTGTGAATATGGGCTTTGATCTCTAACTAACTTGGGTGCAGGTTACATTTTCAGTGTTGCTCCTTGTGAGAGCTTGCTCTCTCCTTATCTTATGGTTAAATTGTGTTAAATCTATTCCTTGAGGTTTAAGGACGAGACCCAGCTAGGATGACATCTTGCCATTTCATAGACCCTTTTGATTGCTTATGTAGCTATGCAGCCTGTGCAAAGTTAGCTAAGTAGCAGCAAATCTACACCATATATTTACAGCTAGTGGTAACCACATTTTCACACAGTGTGTGAAAATGCTGTGAATGCACAAACATATCAGAAAATGGTTGGTCTTGCAGCTGCTCCTCAAGCCATGCAATGCCTGTTTGTTACCTCGGCAACCGTAGTTCCACTGTATTGCTTCCAAGCTGGTTGGGATATCTTTTGCACACTGGTCATGGAAACTGTTATAGCAGATTATAGGTCAGTTTATAATATAATACACTTCAAGACTAATCAGCAATAAAACTGTACAATACAAAAATTCTGAAAAATGTTCACTTATGCACTAAATATTTGTTCAGGCTTCTTTAGCATGCTTTACCGCATCAAAGCATTGTGGTATGGAGGATCTGCTTGAAGCAGTGCTAAAGCGTTATTGACAACTAAATTACTTTAATAGCAGCCTGCAGTTCGTCTTTATTGTTGGGTCAGGTGTTTCTCATCTTCCACTTGAAAATAGCCCATACGTAGATTATCTATGGGGTTCAGGTTAGGTGAGTTGGCAGATATTCGAGCACAGTCATATCATGGTCATAAGTGGTAGTTTTGACAGTGTGGGCAGTCTGGCTGGAAAAGGAAATCTGCATCTCCATAAAGCTCATTAGCAGATAGAAGTAGAGCTGTAAGATCTCCTGGTAGGAGGCTGTGTTGACTGGACTTGATTGAATTTACAAATCTGCTTAAGCCTAAAACTTGCTCCTAGTGATGAAATTCTAAGGCAACTCTTAGAATTTCCCCTTAAATGTAGGACTAAATCTTACTAAAATGATTTTGTAAAATGATTCTTCGGCCTAAAAACAGCTCCAAAGGTAAAAATTACGAGTAGTGAGGAGGACTTTTCTATAGCAGAGGACAAAATGGCAGAAAGAAGAAATGTTCTCCAAGCACTAAAAGTAAAAATAAACACTGCTTTTGCTTTTCTTGTTGTTTTACTTCTTTCCATTTCTCTTGTGATGGCCTACATACCATCTAAAAGTGCAACTTAAATAGACTGTCCCGCAATCATGTAAATTGGTAAAAGGTGAGCCGTTTTGCTCCCATCAGTGACAAGTAATAAAATCAGTATGGTAAATAAATGCGGGTGCTTGAATATAGAACCTACTGCATGGAAATTAGCTGCTTCAAAAGTAGACTCATTGTCAACATTTGCCTGTTTAATTAACTATTTAGTAATTAATGTAGCCTGCATTCATGATATTATACAATTTCTTCATATACAAACATTATGATTTTAGTGTCTATTATCATATATTCCATTTTCACAAAGAGCTCATTTTAAGACTTTTACAGGATTTTATCAACCAATCACACTTCTTGAATTGCTGCATCATCCCTAGCAACAGGGTC